>PVHP010000346.1:67579-160618 GCA_004024765.1 Zapus hudsonius | reverse complement strand
GTCCCTGCTCCCTGCTCCCTACTGGACTGTGGTTACAAATGTGCAGGGACAATCCCAGCTGTTTATATGGGTCCTAGGGGATCAAATTCAGCTGGTCACAGCCCACCTCAGGCTCTCATGCTTGTAGCAAGTGCTCTAACCGACACAGCCATTTCTCCAGCCCCCAAACAACCTAAAGCCTGCTTTAAAATAATTTATTTATCTAGGGTTACTACCCTTTCCCTGAAATACAAAAATGTATTCTAACCTAGGACTAAGTTTATCTTTGATGCAAACAAAACCTGAAAGTTAAAAGAGCAGACTACTACTTTTAGAACCTTTGTTCAGAAGTGGTTAAGCAACATTGTTTTCATGAATATTTTCTACGTAGTTTTATTTAGATGAGCTGTTCTATAGACTTACTTTATATTAATTTGGGTAGTTGATTACATTAAACATAATAAAATTTAATTTCATAAGCAAAACATATGATACTGGATGTTATCAATAATTCAAAATATCAAAATTTATAGATAAACTATGCTGTGCACACATATTGCTATGAATTTGCACATACGCATACCCCAACTATATGTACATAATTTTGAATGCTTTTCTTGCTTAAGCATTTGCTAATTTTTTTCATTACATATGCTACCTACAGTTTATTTAAATTTCAATAATTTATTCAGCTGCATGGAATAAATAATTCATGAAATATTCACTTTTTTATCTGTAAGAAGCAGAAAAACCTAGCAATGTCTTTGCAGGATGTGTGAAAATTGCATGAATTAATGTATGTAGAAGTATTTAAATCAATCACTAGCAGGCAACATGCACTTAGCATTTATTATTAACTATTATTTTATTTTTATACTGTGGTTGAGCAAGTAGGTATCTTGTTTTAGGCAAAGTTAGATGACACAAGCTCCAAATCTATGTAAATTTGAGACCTGTTTTCCTTTCCTTTTTTTCCAGGTGATAATTCCACTCTCCCCTCTTTCTCGGCCAGTTTTTTTGTATCTTACTAAACCTTCAAAGATTAGCTCAATAATATGTCTTCTGGTAACATTAGTCTGAACATGTTAGCTCATAAAACTTCCTTTATTCTAGCAGTTTATCTTTTTAACACATATTCTTTTGTTTTTAATCTTTGTGTGTGTGGCCATGTTGAATGCCCCGGTGTGTGTATGGACAAGCTTGGGTGTAGGTTCTCACCTTTCTCTTTGTTGGAGGCAAGGCCAGTGTTGTTACCTGCTCTAAATGCCTGGCTAGCTGGCCCACAGCTTCTAGGGATTCTCCTGTCTTCACCACTCACCTCGCCATAGGTGTGCTGAGATTACAGATGCTCACAGCTTGACAGGCTTCTGAGAATAGACTCTTGATCTTTAGGCATCTTCTTTACCCACTGAGCTATCTTTCCAGCCCTGACATATGTTTTAGCTATGCTACACAAATGTTAAGAGATATTTGTAATTTATCTAGTCACATAACTATGTGATTCCATAAAATTCCCCACCTCTCTTCATCAACATTCCAAGAATGAGAAAGCAGATTATCAGGATCACAGATACTGGGTTGAATTGTTAGCACATTATCCAATACTTTCTAGCTTGTGAACTTTTTCAGTCTCAGTTCTTCTCTCCATAACTGATCTCATCCAAACATCATTTTACTCAATTTTTAGGCACTTTCCAATCTAAGTTTATATTGGATTTCGGAAATAGCCTAATTTGTTAAACTGCTACAAATGATATGCATTAGTCTTTTCCTAAATCACCTACTTGTTCTAGAAAAATTCAAATTTGATTGGCACAATTGTCTTCTCTCAGAAAAAAAAAGAAGCCTTCATCTAGGACAAGTGGAAGCTTCATTTACAGAGTATTATTTCAGAACTGTGGCCCAGAACAGAAGCTCCCTAAAGTTCTAAGAAAGTTTAATTGGATGTTCTACTCTTTCGTTATAATATGACTCATTTCCTGATCTGGTGAGAGAGTTGAATCTTTTCTAATATTCCATCAAAGTGGCCTAGTTTTTTTTTGTTTTTCTTTACTTTAGCTTTTTGATGAAGCAAGATTTGTACACTGAGAGATCAAAATGAAGAATAAAAATCCAATTTCTTAAGTGAATTATGAGTATCTCAAAGAATGGTATTAATGAAAATGAGGTGAATATTTATTTTTGCGTTTGTGGGTATAAAAAGCTGGATCATTTAGGAGAAATGAAGGAGAAAGAGATTGGACTTTAAGTTTTACATATTGAGTCTATCTGCTCTGGTTTCTTACATTCCTGGCAGAGAATTATTCAAGCCTCACAAATGTTCCAAGGAGTCTCTGCTAGGAGTGTGTTGCAGGCTGTGAGGAGGCTTTGTGGCTCAGGTGAAAAAGAATCTCCATTGTCAACCTGGTCATGCTGAGATTCACTTCTCAGACCAGGAATCAGAAAAAGAAAGTAGGGATTCAGGAGATGTGATGAATTTTAACCTCCTCTAATTCCAAGGAATGAAATATTTAGTTATATTGTATAAGAAAAAATATTTCTTTCTGCTCCATCATGTGTTGTATGTATGACTTTGAATCTCATGAGAGTCTTCCACTAATTATCCAAATTTTATAAGCCTTTCTAGGGACAGACTTCATTCTTGTGAGGTAAAATAGTCATTCATCTATCTTTCTAAGTTATGAGTTTTGCAGAAAAGAGCCAATTTATATGTGTGCATCTCTCTCTCTCTCTCTCTCTCTCTCTCTCTCTCTCTCTCTCTCTCTCTCTCTCCCACACACACACACAGTTTGGAGCCCAAAGAATTACATCTAAGTTATTAATTATGGTTTGTCGATTTGAAAAAGTGGTATTTGAAACATTTTCCTATTGAAAAATAACTAAAGAATTTTGGTTTTTTTGTGTAATTCTAAAAGTTTTTGGAATACTTTTCATGTAATAGTTTTTCTAGGTTTATGTATAAAAATGGAAGAGAAAATAACAGTGCTGTAGGCAAAGCTACCCCTCATTAAATAGAACTGGTTTTAATTTACTCTTCTCCATGCTAGTTAGATATTATTGAACTATTTCCCTGAAGATAAGGCAACCTATGTTATATGACCTCTTCTAACTTGGACTTGCCCTGGACAAGCATTCTGACTTCTCCAGCGTCCCATTTCCTAATTTGTAAATGGAGATCCTGGATGAGGAGGCAGCATTAGGTGCTTAAAAGCTCCAGAGTTCTCCAACGCTACTGTGGAACAGGCTGTCCTCCCTCCTTATCTCCTTCCTTCTCCCATCTTCTTGTTTCACATTTCAAAAACTGTTTAGGAACAATACAACACTCCTACCTTCATAGACATTATATGGATTATAATTATAAATAGACTTGAAATAAAAATAAATAGACAATGGGAAGTGAATTGGGTCAGAGTCAAACTTACTGGTAGGCACTGTCTGCTATGGCCAATGAATCATATGTGTTAAGTAAAACTTCTACTAGAATTGTAGTAAAAAAAGGTTTAAAAACTCCAGTATCACAAAGAATTGAGATATATCCAGAAACACGTTTTAATATTAAGTTTTCTAAACTTTTTTTGTAAAAGGAAAGTTTAAGAAAATAGTATCATTGAGGACTGGTATTCCATGCCTATAGTTTCAACACTTGGAAGGTTGAAACAGGAGGATTGCAACTGAAAATTAAACCTGGACTACTTAGTTAGACTCTATTTCAAATGAAACAACACAAACAAAAAAGCAAGCAAAAAGAGGATTATGTAAACAAAAATGTGTACTGAGAAAATTGTTCTAATATTTCTTCAGTATGTAATACAGTGTGTATGTGTACATTATATATGTAGTATATTTACTAGATATTTTATATGTATGAATTATGGAAAGAAGTATATAAAACCTTTGGGAAGACGGTTCCATACTGGATCTATACTTAAAATTCCTGATGTCACAGAACATTAATGAATTTGTAGGCAATGGGATAAATTAGAGTGAACTAAGTCTGCCTAAGCATATAATCAATAAAATATTGAATTCCATAATTCTCTCAATTCTTCATTGTATGATTGCATAGGTGTGCTGAGGTCAGCCATAGTAACTCATGGGACTTATTGTGTCTTTTTTCAACTCTGTGGTTTCAAGAGTTGGCCATAGTATTAAAGATTTTGCAAGTGGAAATGAAGATATCCTTAACTAATATAATTATTGTTATTTATTAACATTTTCTAGCACAATAGTGTAGATAGGTATTATCACTTTGAAAATAGAAACTTCCTACCCTGACTCCTTTTGCTGTTTTGATAGTGTGAACTATTATATTGAGGAAATCAAGTTTAAGTTTTGGGTATTTTTATAGGGCAATAAATTCTAGTTGAGTTGCAGGCTCTAAACTGTATATTGCATGCTAGATGAGCAAAAGTCCATGTGAATGAGAAAGGCTATTTTAAATTTTTTCCATGAATAGGTGTGTGTACAGATGTATGAGAAACCAAGTAATGTATAATATGACTAAAGCAGAGTGATCATTCTCAAAGTGATTCTCCAGTGACCATAATCCAGCATAGGGTCCTGTGCTAATTCATTTGAGGGCAGAATCTACAGCCACATTTGGATAATCCAGTTTGCTGTCACTGGGATTTGAACATAAGCAAAAAATTCTGTAGGATGAAGGTCATGATGTAGCTCAGTTGGATAACATATGTCAAGTAGGCATGGATTCCATCCTCAGCATAACAATGAACAAATAAACAACAGAAACATGTATTCTTATTGCAAGGTTACATTTTGTTTCTGGAGGGTAATAGTCAATGTAATTGTGTATAAAATAAAGCCTTATCCTATTGTATTTTCTTTATAGTAAAGTAAGCAAATTTTATTCAGGCAAAGTTGAAAGTAAGTACAAGTTTCCCTCAGGATAGGGAGGGACTCCTGAGCATGATGACTCATGATCTCTGTCTGATGTCATAGAACATTATCATAGCCCCTTCCCAGCCTCTGTCATATATATATATATATATATATATATATATATATATATATATATATATATATATATATATATATATATATAGTCTTGCCTGGCCATGAATTCTTAGTTAATACTGAATTAGATACCCTGCTTCTGTCCACCAGCATGGAAATTGACTTCTGGTCCCTACCTCCTGTCTCAGGGCATGTGCACAGAAACAACCACTCAGCTAGTGGTCTTGGCTGTGGGCTATGGGAGAAAAGGGAGCATCGTTTTTTTTTTGTTTTTTTTTTCTTTTTCTTTTTTTTTTTTGAGCATAATGATTGATATTCTCAAAATACCCATCTATAATTCTCCTTATCAATGATGTGAAAATTTAAATCTGTGACACCACTTTTGGGAAAACCTTTTGAATCTTTAAGCTTACCTTTGAGGAACTTTGTTAGGATACAGCAAGTTGTAGATTTGTATGGCAAGCAAGGCAAAGTGGTAACATTTAAGAGCTGTTTGAGCAATTAGGAGTCTCCAAATCTTAGATATATTCATAGACACTTGAATTTCAGTTATTAGGAGTCCCCATTTCCCTCATTATGATCCTTTTCACATAGATTTCTTATGAAAGAAATAGGGAGGCATTTTAGGGTGAATTTAACGGATATATTTAAACAACACCTGTGTCATGGTTTGATCCGGGTGTCCCCCACAAACAAATGAATGTCTTCTGATAGATCAATCCTCAGCTGATGGCAGTTTGGGTTTTACAACCTCGATGAAGCTGTGTTGTTGGGGGCGGGCTTATGGGGGTTATAAGTCAGGTTCTCCTTGCCAGTGTTTGGCACACCTTCCTGCCACTGTTTGCAGTGCTGTGGCAGAGATCCAGCCCTCTGCTCATGCCATCATTTTCCCTTGAGAGGATGGAGTCTCCTCTCAAGTCCGTAAGCCAAATAAACCCATTCCCCCACAAGCCACTTTTATTTGGGTTCTTTCTAAGCAGCAACTAGAAAGCTGACTGCAACAACCTGAAATCCACTAGTTATTTAACTCTTAGTAGCTTCAGGTCTATGACCATAATAGAAAACATTTTCAGCATGCTATTATACAGGATTCAAATTCCAATCTGAGCACTGAGGTGATTTTCTACTTTTCCCTTTACTCATTGTCATTAGATGAAGGAAAGGTGCGTCTGTGGCCCTAGAATTTTTCATCTGTTACTTTTCCTGTCAAGTGAGTTAATGCGTGATTGGATAATTCACTGCTCCATTCTATCCACAGGCAATTTTTCATACTGGAAAAATGAGAGAATATCCATATCACCCATATAAATTACAAAAATGTTAAATATCTTTGAATAGGAGACCCTTGTCCCATTCCTAGTATCTACTATTTTTGTTCAGATATAAGTTTGTTTGTTTTTCCTTTCTGCAAAAGCTTTGGTTTGGATTGGATTCGGTGAGAAGGGGAAACACATTGGGAGAGAAAAAAATGTTTTTTCCATTTTCTTTTTTTTTTTTAATAATTTAGTTTAACCAAGAATTAAAAGTGGTCTGACTGCCAGGAGTCTGTAGCAGTCTGGTTCCTAAAAAAGTATTTGTTGATGCACTGGGTCCTCATTTAACTTTTTTCATATTATGAAAAATTACTGAAATAGAATTACGTCAAAGAAAACTCTTCATTTAAAACACATTGGCATTTTAAATTTGTGCATGTGTGGCTGGTTTTGCATTTGGATACTTAATCCCCAGTTTGTGAAGCTATTCCTGAAGGTTGTGGAACTTTCCAGAAGTGGAGCCTTGTTGGAGGAAGTGCTTCACTGGGGTGGGTGTTTAAGGCCAGCCCAGCCCTGCTTGCTGTCTTCTTTTCTGAAATTACCCCCTCTATGGAAAGATGTGATGTGGACTGTTTCTGCCATTCTTACTCCACCGTGATAAACTTCCCCTTGAAGCCATAAACAGAAAATAAACCCTTTCCATTCCTAAACTGCTGCTGGCGGGTATTAGGTCACTGCTTTCAATAATCATTCATTCATTATGTAATCTTTTGTGTGAATTTATGTGTATGAATTAAGTCACACATGTGTGGGAGGGTAGGCAACCTTGAGTGTTATCCCCAGGTATGCCATCTACTTCTGTTTGAGACAGTTTCTTTTCTCTTTGGTCCAGGTAGACTAGTCAGTCACTGAGCACCAGGTATCAACCTGTCTTTGCCTTGCCAGCCTGGGATTACAGGTGCACTGGATCATGCCTGGCATTTCCATGAGTACTGGGGATCAAGCTCAGGTCCCATGTTTGTGAGGAATGCACCTTACAAGCTTTCTCTCTATGGCTATCTAACTCATAGGTGGAATCAACCATAGATCAGTCATTTTACACTGTGTACACAGGCGACCAAACAAACATACATGGATTTCTGGAATTTTAATAGGAGATTAAACAGTTAAGCCACTAAATAAATACTTGTTTATAAACTGATTTGAACTATGAAAAATTTGAGAAGCCGGCTATGTAAGGGAGAGAATGGTTAACAAAATGCAAAGTAGATATTAATTTCAATCAGAGGCAAAAAGGAAGAATCTTAGAGCGGCTGTTGATGCAAAGCCTGATGAAATGTGCAAAGACTCAGGCTGGAGATGAGTACAGATGAGAACTTCAATGCCAGAAAAACAAAAGTCATGGACATCTAAAATGTTAGATATGCTTTATTATTATCAATTGTACATAATATTGAGTTTAGTGTGATAATTTGATATTTATATGCAATGTACATAATGATAAAACCAAGGTAGTTTCTAAACATTAAGAAAATTTTACCATCTAAAAATTCTATATAGTATTTGGGCACATTCTATTATTTCAACACATGTACACGTGTGCATTTTTCAAATCATAGTAGTTAACATTTCCAAATCTGTATCATTACTCTAAACTTGGAGTTTTCAATCCAGTTTAATACAGTTTATTTATTCATGATAATGTGAATATTATGGCTCCATATAAAGGATATCCTATCATTTTCAGCAAAATAAATAGAAGAGGACTTTGTGTTAAGTGAAGCAAATCAGAGACAGAAAAAAACAGCATGTTTCTCTCATAACTGGAAGCTAACACATCTATACAAGTATAGATCAGTGATTATTAGAGGCTGGTAAGAAGAGGTTAGATAGAGGAAGGCTGACTGTCTAGGACTACCACACTGACATAGATGCAATATGTTCTCGTGTGCTCCAGCATAGTGGGGTGAATGCAGTTCATGGAAATACTGGATTTGTTCAGTGTCATGCCATTCTTTAGCAAGTTGAGTGTGTGAGAAGTAGTTGTAACTTAAATAGTACTTACTCTGTGCCAAGTACTCTTCTAAGTACCATGATTAAATAACTTATTCTATTTTAGGGTGAGGCAGTTATTATTTTCCCATTATTAGACAGGGAAATTGAGGCAGACAGAGGATAAATAGTGGGCTGAAATTCAGAATTCCAATCAGAGGTTTAGATCCATAGTGAAGAGCATTGATTGTTGGGCTCAGTAATTCATATCTTATTCTATAGGAATAGAGATCTATGAAGGGTTTGGAGTAGAGGTAGCTGTTTTCAGATCTCTGTTTTGAGGAGGTTAGTTTTTCCATGAGAAGGTAATAAAAAGTCTTGGATGGGTGTCAATTGGGAGAAGGTAGAAATGGCCCAATATTGGTAACTAAGAACTCTGAAAGAAGAGTGAAGAAAACCTTGGAGATAGCATCTGAAAGGCATGTTCTTACCCATAGTTCATCTTGGATGTAGTGTAAACTAGAAGACAATGTCAGTGAGTCTTTGACTCGGAAGTATGGGTACTAATTATTCATCCTGTCTGCAGTGGGACTGTGAGCTCGGGGAGCTGTAGGAAGTGTCATTTGCTGATGCTTAGTTATGTGTGTAAAGCATACTTTGGGCCCTTGATTGATTTTGGTTCATATTGTTTCTAATCACTGCGCAGTTATACAAATCAGGACTTCTCATTGAGCTCTACTCATTCTGCAGGTAAAGAATTGGAAGTTTCCAAATAAAAAACAGAACTGGAATTTTGACTCATGGTTTTTCTTTTCCTTAATAATAGCACTGGGGACAGTATGCAGCTCAGAAGGTGTCACAGCTTCCCAAGTCTTGGTCATATGTTTATATTTACGAATGTCTTTGGATGAATATTAATTTGAATTGACATTCTCCCTGCAATTACTTTGAAATAACCTCTAAAGTGTAACAGATGGGAATATGATTAGAAAAGGCTTCTTTTATTTCTAAATGACTCACTTTCTATATTCATATGTACAAATGTCTGCAACTTCACTACAGATGAAGACAATGCTGTCTCTAGAGAGACCCAAGATTTCTCCTTCCTTGGGTCTTTAGTACCTTTTATGTTTTCAGAGTGTCCTAGACAAGAAGGAGTAAATAAGGGTTTCATTTAGTATTCAATAAAGCCCAAATAACTCAATATAAATATTATATGTTACTTGATATATGGTTGGAGAAAAGAATTCCCCCCCCCAAATCTCATTTAAGTTTTAAATAGGCACATTTACTTACAAATGGTATGTATGCCTTTATTGAGTATTGTATAACTGCTCAGATACTGGAAAGAGTGGATAGCACCCCGACTCATTTTACTTGTTACTCATTGGGTTTTTCCCTTGTTTTCAACTTTTTTATTGACAACTTCCAAATATACAAACACTATACCATGAGAATAATCCCCTCCCATTACTCCTTTATTTTTAACATCTTGGGTTTTCATTCTTAATATCTGCTTTTCATTACAGCCATCACTGAAAACATTTTTATAAATATAGTCCATCAAAAGGAATGCTATATAATCTACCTTTGAATGTGAAATAACTCAAGATAGTACCTAAAAGATACAGAATTCCCATTAATATTTGAAAATATTCTATTTTGCCTAATAAATGTGCTATAACACTCTAGGAGACACATTCACTTAGGAAATATCAACACTTTTGAACTCAAAATATTTCACTTTGCATCTAAACATGCTGAGTTCAAAACACAGTTTTCTACCTTGTCTTTTTAAAATTCCGAACTGACACGCCTATAGATGAATTAAGTCAAGGGTTTTAAAATTGTTACGATTATCTAGAAAATAGGTTTTGAGAAAGTTGCCTAAAAATCCTTGAGCCTTAGTTTCTTCATGTAAAAATGTGGAAATAATAATAATAGTAGGCAGTTCTCATGAGAATGAGAGTAAATATTCTATTTAACATGCTTAGGACCCTGCTGTGGTGGTGCACACCTTTAATCCTAGCGCTCAGGAGGCAGAGATTAAGAGGATTACCATGAGTTCAAGGCCATCCCCAATCTATATAGTGAATTTTAGGTCAGCCTGGGCTAGAAGAAAGACCCAATCTTTAAGATTGTACATCTGGCTCTATGAGGGCACTGGGGAATCAAACTCTGGTCCCTCTGCTTTGCAGGCAATGCCCAAATCACTAAGCCATCTCTCCAGTCCCCCAATATTGAAAAATAATAAATAAATAAGTAAGTAACGTGCTTAGGATAATATGTGGCAGCTATGAGCTTTAATTAAATTTTATTTACAAAGAGAGATTTTGTTTTCATGGAATCAATATTTTTTTTCTCTTTCAAACAGCATATGCTTAAAAATGGGAAGTCCTCCTGTAAAGGCTATAAAGGGCAATGATTCTGAAATTAGCAAAAATTCATTGACACGGATGAATCAAATGTTCAATTCTGTGGATTTATGCCACAAGAACCATTTAGCAGTCTCCTTCCTAGGAGCAATCATCCCCGCAGGAAGTGAGCAGTGAGGGAAAGAAGAAGGCTGGAGAAGTCAGGCGAAAAATACACTTATTTGAAGAGAGTGAACTGAGAGGTCCCCTGTAATAAAATGTGTTCCATATGGTCCTTCCTCCCAAATGAGTTTCTGGGCAAAGATTACTTTTTTTCTGATAGTCCCTATTTTGAATGAATCCTGTTATTAAGATCCACGATCCTCAATACTCATTTCTTTCCTCTGCATATGTTACTCCTCATTGCTTGGCTGATACAAACCACTGAACCACTGGGTTCCATCCCCCGGTCTACGATTTCCCCTGCACAACCCATAGGCAGTTGGGACAATTATTTTTGCCAGAGAAGAATCTCTGGATCATTAACAGGGGGTTTTCTCAATTATCTGCTAAATCAGCAATTAAGGCATAAATGATGTCTATTGCAAATAACAGGGCTATTGATTGTAATTCAGTCATATCTAATGATGATGTATATTAATCACACAGTTTTAACTGCAAATTATGACTCTCCCTGACAGACATAACAAAAAGAGGAAAAGTTTAATGATTTCAAATGACCAAATTACTAAGATGTGATAATGAGATGGTACAGCATGACACTACACTTGAAAAGACCCCATATGCTTTAAAATACAACTTGAAAATGACTTGGGATTTACATTTAGCGAAATCTCATCAGGCATTAAATACATGAGCACATTCATTAGCAGAATCAAATAAAATCACAGTAATGGAAAGGCAGCACGTTTTATGGCTACTTGTAGCTCTATTCCACTCTTCCACATATGAATGCTAGGCCACCTTCTTTTATTAAAAAAAAAACTTTTTCTTGTTAATAATTAGATACATTGTATGAGTAAGTCTTGTGATGTCCCTCTCCTCCCTGTTCCCACCCAGATGAAGGCCTTCCTCAGTGGGATTTCTGGGCTGGTCCATGGGGTAAAGGGTTATGAATTGTACAAGCAGCAGCCAGTATTTTTTTTTTTTTTGCATGTTGTTGTTGCTGAAGGGACCAATGTCTCTGGATATTCTCCCCTACTATGGCTCTTACAGTCTTTTCACCCACCTCTTCTGCTCAGTTCCCTGAATCATAGTGGGTGACTTTTAAGTCTGCTTTACTGTTGAGATCTTAAGAGTCTCTGGGTTTCTGCTTTGATCTATGTTGGGTAACCTCGGAGTCTGTCTCCATTACCCTTTCATAGTAACCTATGACTTGCTCTGTAGGTAGCTCTCTTGCTCATTTTGCCACTTTCTCAAAGGTTTCATTTGGATCTTAGCTTAGATGATGTGTTAGAGGTGATTCATCTCCTGCCTGGGTATCAGCCATCATCTTAGGCCCTGTTGGTGGAACTGGGTTGTCTGTGGTTCTGGCTGCTTTCTGAAAAATACAAACAGAATCTCCACTGGAGACAGAGATCAGTATAGGTTAAGTGACACAAACATTGTTAATTTGGGCTGAATAGAAAATTATATAGGATTGCTTTTTATTAAATGTACTCACTGGAGAATGGTAAGGGTACAGTAATTTCAATAATACATTCTTATTTAGTTGTTAAAGTAAAAAGGTAGATAATTTGTTTCTATTTGTATATGCTCATTTAAATCTAACAGGACATGTAAAAGCATAAAAGCCTATGGCTTTCTCTGTTTTTCCTCAGGTGGTAACATTATCCTAGAGTTTTCCCATTGGCTAAAGCTCTAGTTATTAGTCATTTGATCAATGAATTTTGGAGTCCAGAGAATACTACTAGTTCTATAGGATAGCATTACAACTTTCCATAGCAACTTTCTTTGGCCATGACCAGCTGCTTTTGAAACAGGAACTAAGAAGCTACTTTTATTAAAAAGCATTGACAATACTTGGGCCCCAAGGTAATTAAACACAGGCCCAAAGCCTTGCATCTTTGCCTTCACTTTGTGTCTGTCTTCTTTACACTGAGTCACCTGCTCACCTCGGCACAAATGCATGCTCATCACCTCAGGAGGATCTGTCTAAGTAGTTCATCCCCCTTCAAGGCTGAAAGCATAGGAACAAATCACTGCAGCAGCAGAACCCTACAGAGCAGGACTTCACCACCCACATGAGAGCCTGTGTCCACGATGGTCAGGCTATACTCTGGAGCAGAAGGAATCATGTCTTGAGGAAACACCTTCTAAACCAGAGCTGAGATGGTGATCACCAGACCACAACAGGACTGCCTAGTTACACATACCTCTTTTGCCTGCCTCAATCCTTCCTTTGTTTAAACTAAACTTCATGTCAGGTATGGTGGCACATGCCTATTTTTCATTATTTTTTATTTATTTATTTATTTTTTGCTTTTTCGAGGTAGGGTCTCGCTCTAGTCCAGGCTGACCTGGAATTCACTCTGTAGACTCAGGGTGGCCTTGAACTCATGCAATCCTCCTACCTCTGCCTCCTGAGTGCTGGGATTAAAGGCGTGTGCCACCATGCCCGGCTGGCACATGCCTTTAATCTCAGCACTGAGGAGGCTGTGGTAGGAGGATCAGCATGAGTTCGAGGCCAGCCTGGTATAGAGATTGAGTTCTGGCTCAGCCTGGGTCCTGCTTCAATACAACAACAAAAACCTAAACTTTCATGTCAGTGTCCCAGAGAGAGTTGGGATTACTGGATCCCTTTTTTTTCGTCCTCTTCCCAGCGTTGGCCACACTGAATAAATCTTTTCTCAGCATTTCATCATTACTTGCCTCTTTAACTGGTGTAACTGGGTGTGTAGCAAAGCTTGGCTTGTTGGGGTTACTAGTGTGCAGGGTTTTCTCCTAAAATCTCATCTGCTTTAAATTAGCGATTCTAAGTTAAATGCCACTTTCTGTGACTGACTGCAGGCTTTCTACAAGAAAGGCTTATTTATAGCTCGTCAAATGCCAATTTGTTTTTTCTAATTAAAAATCAGAAAGGTTTATTTTTTTCTACACCAAACAGGTTCAAGAGTGTCCAAGCAAAACTTTCACTGGGTGAAGTTCAATGGCTAAAGATAACTTTATTATGGGTCACAGCAAAAGGACAGAGACCATAATGCAGTGTGAGCCCAACTCCCCTCCAACAAGGGATGGCAGATTTGTGTGTGTGTGTGTGTGTGTGTGTGTGTGTGTGTGTGTGTGTGTGTGTGTGTGTGTAATACATGTGTGGTGTGGTATGCATATTATGTATGATGTGTGGTATATGCACATGTCTGTGCAGATGCATGGGTCCTCAGTGCATGTGCAGAGGCTACAGGAGAAAATTGGGTGTCCTTCTTTGATTGCTCACCCATGTATTTCCTTGGACAGGGTCTCTTCCTCAAAGGGAGCTGCTGTCAGTGTCAGTGAGTCCCAGGCATACATGGCTACGCTCAGCTTTTTATATGGGTTCTGGAGATTCGAAACAGGTTGTCTCTAGCTGCTGAGCCATCTCTCTAGCCCAGAATGGGAGAGTTTTAAGCACTGAGCTGAGATGAAACACAAAGACTGTCTGCAGTTGTTAACTGGCTTCACCCAAACAAAAATAAACTTATGCCCATGTTTATGTCAGGGAGCTTTACTCTTGTCCCAGAGCATCTATGTGAGTCAGGCTTCTGTGCTGACACAGAGTAGGTGATGGGGTTTATGCTTCCCGCTAGCTACTATGGAAGGATTCCCAGATCTATGAGACAGACAATTTTGGGTTGTGAAATCTGCTTTTAGAAAGATTTCCATTATAAAGATACAGGGAAAGAATTTGCTAGAATTTCTAAGTAAGTGTTCTAAGATAGGAAGGTCTGAGTCAAGAATAAGGCTATCTGAAGTTAATCAGTTGGAGAGCTTTAATATTCTTGTAATCATAAATATTACCAAGAGTCAGTTGTGGAAACTGATTTCAAGCCTCTTAATAATGGCAAATATCTAGGATGCATTTCAGAACTTAGTAGTCAACCTATCAATTTATCCTTCCTGAGATTACTATGGTTAAGTGGTTAAAAAAACAAGATACAATCCATTCAAAAGGTAAAAGTGAATACCCTGTAGGTATCCTGAGTCAAAGGCCTCATGATTCCTGACCTTCACCAGAAATTGAGAAAACACACACACACACACACACACACACACACACACACACACACACAAAAGAAAAATGGTTTTATTCTTGACTGCATGTGTTTTCATAATCCTTAGTGCGTTAATCTGCAAAAACAACAATAACAACAACAACAACAAACCTGGACCACATTGGCATGCTCTAGCCTGTTATTAGAATGGTTTTCTGATTTATGATATATTGTATCCTTTTCAGGCTTGGAGTTAGTTCTTTGAATTACTGTTGGTACATAATATAACCAAATCAGCATTCAAAGAGAACCATGGATATGAAATAGTAGGTAGATGTACATCTTTGCCATTATTATGTTTCAACATTTAGGAAGGTCCAGGAGGAGAATTGACAGTCTGGGCAGGCACAGCTCTCTGTCAAGTAAAGCATTAGAGCTAAAACTGTATAGGAAATAAAACTGAAGGAATCAACGTACTGATTAAAAAAAAACCCTACACTGATTGATCTCTTTAGCACTTTTATTTTTTTCTACTCTCCAACTATTTAGATTTACCATCTGTCCAGCCAAAGTTATTAGTGCTTTCCCATTTAATTATTATCCCCTGATTGCCACTTATAATTCATTTGAATTTCTCATTTTTCTGGAACCAAATCTGTGAGACAATGTTAAATAAAGTATTATGCCTTTAATTTATTTGTCCTAATCATGCAAAAAACAATGCCTTCTACTTTATTTTCCTAAATTAACATGCAGTTGAATAGCATAATTTGTTGATAATATAAAACCACAGAAATTTGTTTTGTGGAATTTGAACGTTCTCAAGAAAAATGTCAAAACTGAAATTCTCATTACATATTTCAATTTCTAATAATTTGCCAATTTAATTTGTCAGATGCTTTTGCATTAAATTTTTAAATATATATATATATATATATATATATATATATATATATATATATATATATATATATATATATATATATATATGGCTAAGTACTTTTTGGACAATTTGGCTGAAGGTAAATGAAGGAAAATATTGCCTCAAAGTCAAAAATTCCACCAATTGTAAGTAAATTGCTATTTAATGAAAATAACTTGGGAGTTTCTATACATTCATATGAGCAAAAACTTAATTTTCCCATAGAATTGTACCACATGGAAAACAGAGAGTTGAAATTGTACTTTTGTTTACCTATTCATTTTTGCCAGATAAAAATAATTTGGTATATTTTATGATGCTTTGTTTCATTTTCTATGAATGTAGATACTCCCCCTGGAGTATTTTCTGAAGAGAATATTTGACAGCTACTTAAAAATGATTGAGTGATAGTGTCAACATTTATCTATTACCCATTTGATATTATTGCATGACAAAGAGATGCACTGAAAATAGACTTCACTTCAAAAGAAACTCCAGGCGGAACGATTACACTGTTAGTTTTCTATGGCTGTGCCAAGTAACCAAGAGAAGTGGTTTCAAGGAGGAAAGATTTCCTGTGGCTCATTACATGGGAGGTTTCAGTTCATGGTCTGCTGGCTCCATTCCTGTGTGTCATGGTTTAATCCAGGTGTCCTTCACAAACAAAGGAATGTGTTCTCAGTGATCGATCATAAGCTGATGTCAGTTGGGATTTTACAAACTCGATGGAGCTGTATTGTTGGAGGTGGGCTTTTGGGGGTTATAAGCCAGCTCCCCCTTGCCAGAGTTTGGCACACCTTCCTGCCACTGTTTGCAGTGCTGTGGTGGAGGTGATGTCCACCCTCTGCTCATGCCATCGTTTTCCCTGCCAGGATGGGGTCTCCCCTCGAGTCCGTAAGCCTAATAAACCCATTTCTCCACAAGCCGCTTTTGTTTGGGTTCTTTTTGCAGCAACTAGAAAGCTGACTGCAACACTGTGGGGCTGAGGTGTGGCAAAATGTCACGATGGAAGGTTATGAGGGAGCTGTCACTCATCTGATGTTGATTAGATGTCAACTGAGAGACGACTGAGACCCTCCACATTGTCCCCCTCAGTGACAGTCTGAGAAGTTCACCCAGACTTCCAGGGACTGCTCAAGCAACACCGAGATTCATGGCCATGTCACACGGAAGAATTCCAGGAAATAAAGCAGAATTGAATATTTTATTAAAAATATTTTAATCCAGACTTAATGAGATGGTTTAATAGGAGTGTTAGGAAAAAGAAGGGACACACTCAGAAAGAGAATGGGAACACACCTGAGAGCCTGGGTGTGGGCTCCTCAAAGAGTGAGGTACTCATGGAAAGAATGAGACATACACATACAGGTGTGGGTATGAGCGCCTCAAAGGAGAAAGGCACTCAAGCGTCCTCCAGGAGACTGTATATAGGTTTCTAGAAGTCTGCAAACCAAGGAAGCTTGAAGACAGCTAGCAATTCAGCAGAAGCTAGAGGAAAAAGGTCTAATAGCTTCTCATGGCCATAACTTAAGCACAAATACTTTCTACTGACATCTTGACTCCTTTGGTTGTGCAAATCCATGGAGTGCTTTGTTATTTAAGTTCTAGAAAACTAGTCCAGAGATCCAGAAAATTTACTTGGATGAGTTGAAATTCAGTTTTACACAAATGGGGTTAGGCTTTCAGTAGATTGGAGGGGGCAGGGAAAAGCACCAAAATTAAAAGCACAAAAATAAAAATTAAAAAAATTAATTAATATAAAATACTGCCTATGGATACTTATAGTCACTCCATTCTTAACTGCTGAAACTTATAGGCAGGTGACATGGTCTTCAGGAGCTAAATGTATAAATAAATGGTGATAGATCAGTGTAATGGAAAAATATCTCCTGTTAAGAGGAAATGAGCTATCAAACCATTGAAAGACATGGATACATCTTAACTGCATACTACTAAGTGAAGGAAGCCAGTTTGCAAAGGCAAACTTTTTGACTGAAACTATAGGGCCTTCTTTAAAAAGGAAAAAAATAAGGATGGTTTGTAGTGAATCTGCAGGATGAAGAAAAGATGAGTACTGGTGAATTTTAAGGGTTTGGCACTATTTATTTGTAGTTCTGCAGTGGCAGGAATGTTATGCATTTGCCAGAACCCATGGAACTGAACCACACAGAGTGAGCTCTCCTGGGAATTATAGACCTTAGTCAATAACTATGTGTTATCAGCTGTAACAAATGTAATATATTAATGGAAGAGGCTAATGGGGAACCTGTGCAAGAGGAGAAGATGGGACAAAAGAAGGTCTATGGCTATTCTCTGGGCTTTGCACTCTTTTAAATTTTTTTTTTAATTTTATAAACCTTAAACTACACTACCAACTGCAGTCTAACAATTAAAATATAATGTTCTTAAAACATTTATAAGTTGTGTGTCCTTGCCTGTGCCTTGGTCCCCACCTTGTGATACTGCAGAATCATTTTACTTTCTCTATTACGGGACACTAAAACTGGGTATTTCTGGCCAGGCCATTGGGAGAATTAAATGCAATGGCACATATAAGTTTCCAAGCATGGTTCCTTGTGCTTATTAGGGAATCAAGAATATTTTTTTACAGTAAGCAAATGAGGATTTTATGATTTTGAACCCATTTTGGTTTAGCTTCATCCTCAAGTCATCCCCCTTCCCCAATTCCTTACCCCTTTTTCATAAACTCTCACTTCTCTCACCTGGTCTACGTAGAGTTTACAGTTAATCTGGTTAGGAACCGCATATGAGGGAGAATATTGAGTAAGTAGTGGGCATTGTCTGGCAAGAGGGGCCATGAATTATAGGGGAGAGAGTCTAAGCCTGTAAAAAATTGATCAGTCTGGCAATTCCTGGTCCCAGTCATTGGCTCCTTCCTTCACTGAGCTGTTGACCAAAGTGACCCATGAGGTCCCAAAAACAAGACAGGATTCTGTCAGAGCTCTTGAATGCCCACCCCAGGCCTGAGGTAAGATCCCATTGCTGAAAAACCACAGAAAGCCATTTATCAGCATCGAGAGACTCTGCGAGGTCCAGAATGGTAACCAGCCCCCAGATGGTAGTCAATGCAAAGCTGCAAGGCACTGCATAAGCTGCCAGGGGAAGCTGGTCAATGACAGCTGGAGAAAACAAAGAACACTGACATGAAATGCAGTCTGCCAACATGAGTAGGCTGAACACACTTCCTAATGGGAGAGAACAGCAAACCAAGAAAGGAGCACTTGTGCAATGGAGGAGCTCGCTAATTCAGAAATGTGTATCTCAGTTAACCTATACTGATCTCACACTCCCATGGAGATTCTGTTTGTATCTTTCAGAAGGCAGTGAGAGAGCTGTGGCTCATCCAACCCTACCAAGGAACCACAGGCTGACATCCTGGCAAGAGATGAGCCACATTGGACCTATGGTGGAGGATCCATATGGAACCCAGCTCGGAATGGTGGGATAGACAAGAGACCCATAACCATAGCCAATCAGTCAACACAGGATTAGCCAGACAGACACCAATGATTTTCAACACAACCTAAAGCAGAAGTACAGAGACCCCTAAGACCTCAACAATAAAGCAGCCTTAATACTCACCCACCATGACTCAGGGAACTGAGCGGAAGAGGGGGCGGAAAGATTGTAAGAGCCATGGTGGAGGAGAATATCCAGAGACATGCCCCCCTCTCAGTAACAGCATACAAAGGGGGTGGAACCGGCTTGACTCCTAGGCTATCCATAGTCCCCGACCCCATGGACTGATCCAGACTGCCCACAGAGGAGGATATCCAGCTGATTGGGGATAGGGCAGATGGGCATTGGGGAACTGGGGGTAGCAACTCATTATTTGTTCATTAAATGTATCTCATTATGGATATTTTAAATAAATAAATAGAATATTGTTAAAGAGAAGGCAGGATTTTGTATCACACACTAGCATTAGTCTGTAAAATGGTAGCTTTTGATAGAGCTATACAATGGCCTCTTATGGATTTAATATACATTACAGGATAATGTTTTATTTCATTTTTTTCACACATTTGTTGTTGTTGTTTTGAGCCAGGGGCTCAGGCTGATCCAGAACTCAGTCTGTAGCACAGGCTGGCCACAAACAGTGATCTGCCTACCACAGCCTCCCCAGAGCTAGGATGGCAAATGGCACCCGCCTTTTCCAGTTTCACACTAGGCTTTTGACTGGTGCACAGAATTAAAACAATCATCCTAAAATGAATGTCCTTATAAAGGCATTTCCTCTCACTGAGATAAGGGTGTCTGTGCAGCAGCTTGACCTTATACAGCAGATGGGAATGTTGGTTGGAATTTACAAAGTGGAGTTACTGTGACAGATGACTGTGGACACAGCTTGAATGCCTCATCCCCAGAGCTCTATTAACACAACTCTGTTCAGACAAGCAGGGATTTAGAACCATATTAGTGCACATATGAGATCTTTAGGGACATTTAATAATGGCTTATCTCTTCTTATTTTATTAGAAATCTTGCTTTTACTAGCAGGTAAGGTTGAAAATAAGCTTTTTGTTGGTTGTCTAACTCAATTTTCAAACCCTGGAAACATAAAGCTCATAGGCTGGTGGCAGTATTTGTAAATTAAAGATTACTTTAATCTTTAGTGACATAGATTTATGAAATACTGCTTTAAATTTGTGCTTCATGTGGTAAAGCAAATTGAGTTTATTTTATAGACAAAAGCAATTTGAGGAAACCCATAGATTACTTTGGCCATGGATGGTTATAAATTATCTCTAACTAAATTTTGTCAGTACTGTATGTTGAGCTATTTAGATAAAACATGCTTTTGACATTTATTGCAAAATGATACCCTCTTCTACACTCCTGTATTCTGTGGAGTTGAGTATAAAATGAATCATTAAGGGAATTAGTAATCCTTCTCTTGACTTGAATTGAATTATCCAGGGATGTGAAAATTTGAATGTATTTTTCTAAGTAAATTATTGTGAAAAGGTATCCAAACCTATTATGATGAATTTAAGGTATGCCAAAACGTTATACGACCCACATGCATAATTTGTAGGCAAATTTGCTCCCATTATTTAGGAGTTTTATGTATGTTCATTCCCACAGGGTGCAATCCCACGTAGCTCCAAGGTAAGAAATCGTCCAGATGGTGGTTCCTGCTAATATGAAGACAGCAGTTGGTTCAGGGCTGTGCTTTCCAGAGGATACCCCGCCACCAGCGTTGGTGTGGCCCTTATTATTCCCTCCAGGACAGAAAAAGGCAACCATTATGACCAAAACTCTGTTCTTGAAAGAAAAAATTACATGTTTGAAAAGTCCATGTAACATAACATTTAACAGGCAAAGAGGCCAGTGCATATCAACATTAACACACAATCAGCCATAGGACTCAATCGTCAGGGAGGTATGAAAGATGAAGTATGATTAATGGATTAAGAGAACCCATTGTACCTGGATTCAAAAAACTTTTATTTGGAAATATTTACATTCAGATTAGTGCAACATTCAATATATATTTGTATGTGTATGTAGCCACTTAACAGCATGTCACTTTAGTAATTTGAAGATAAATTGTATTGGCTGCCACTAATTGGAAAGAAAATAATGAACCTTGATTAACAGGTTTGGCTTTTTCCCCTCAAGAAAATAATTCTCTAGACAAATCTAATCCAGAACACTGCAGCCTACATTTACACTGTTTACATTGAACCATGTGGTTCAGGTTAGGCACAGCAGTCTCTTCCCCTCCCAATTGACATAATGCAAATGACATTGTATCTGCCTATCAAGACATCCACCAGAGATGTAAGACAAAAACGTGGATCTCACTAATGCTGTGACTAAAGACTTTCCAATCTACGGCTCTTGTCTTTTTGTAACTATGATTTGCCTGTTCACATTTGTTTACAGTACTTACATATGTGAACTTATTTCCTCAATCTTTTCCTTGTTTTCTAAGCTCTTAACTTGCTTTTATCTTCTTTTCTGCTTTCAGTTACATTAGGAATCTTTGAGCAGTTAATTTCCTCTGCTGACTTAGATTGTATCTTCTAGTGTTGATCTTTACATTCTTTTAAACCACTGGTATGAAAGTAATATTTCCCTTAAGATATACATAAGATTTATCTATAATATTATGTCTTTTTGATTGAACTATTTTTGTTTTAAATTTGACTGTATTTTTGACCAACATCTTTCCAACACTCCCATTCTCAAATGCCATAGTCTCTGGTCCCAACATTCTATTATTGTCTTTTACAATGAGAACAACTCTTTTGGGTTACATGTGTGGAATATCATGTAGGATTTGCCTTTCTTTGTCTGGTTTATTACACTTAGAATAATGTCCTCCAGTCACCAGAGTAAAGAACCAGAGTAAAGAGGAGGAGAGGAAGGAGGGGCTAAATTTTCTTCTTTGTGTAGCTGAATAGTCTTCTGTGATGAATATATTTACCTTTTCTTTATCCTTTCATCTGTTGATGGACACCTTTGGTTAATCCCATATCCTGGCTATTGTGAAGGCAGCTGCAAAGGTCACAGAAGTTCTGATGACCCAGCATTTCCACTATGAATCGCACATTAAAAGTATATACTAAATACCCTTTTAAGTGTCTTAATTAGGGAGAATTGCTTTACATAAGGATGTAAAGTTTCTCTGATCTCATTTCACAATTCCTTATTACTTCTTAGCCATTATAATGATATCATTATATTTTATAGGGAAGATTGTAAAGCCCAAAGAAAGAGAGCCTACATGCCATAAGAGATGTTTGTTCCTACCAACGCTCCTTTATTAGAAAATTTGGGAGTACATATAGAAATAGATGTTACTGGTCGTATACCATAGACTCAAGTGTGGGAAATAAAAGGTTGTACGAAGCTGAACTTTTCATTAAGTACAATGACCGGAACTCAGGATTGATTGGCTTTAATAACTAGAATTGGATTAGAGGCATGGAGGCATTAAGTAATGCATTGGTAGTTAAAAGAGCACCAAAATCCTAGAACTACTGTATGATACCTTCTATACATATAAAATGGATGGCTCAGTGGGGAAACAGCTTGCCACACAAGCATGAGGACTTGAGTTCAAATCCCTAGAATCCACATCAAGCCTGACTGAAAATCAAGTTTACTGATTTCAGGGAATAATGAGCTTAATGCTCATTAAGAGGAGGGATGGTGATTTCTAAAAATTCTGTTTAGATTTCCTCATTGATTGGTGATGAAACCAGGCAGAAAGTGTACAAGTCTATAGATTACTAATTCATTTGTGATTCCACTCAGAGCTCTAATTAGTTATGGTGTCTTTCCTGTGCCAAATCAACAGAGCTCCTAACAGCTTTATAAAATTTTCTTAACTGAAATTATGCGTTTCATGTCGACCAGTGAGGACAACCAGGAGTATTTTGCCTTTTCCTAGGAAGGTCAATAGCAAACTTTCGTTATCATGCCTCAAGGTAGTACGTGCTCCTGATCTTGGCTATACTATAGTCATTAGAGTTGATGATGACCATCACCACCTTACAGAACCATGCTATAGTCTATTGCTTATATGATGTCGTAGTTAGCCACACGCCGCTGGGATGAATCTCCAAACCAGGCACAATTTGGGGAGAAAAGTATTTATTGAAATAACAGATCCAGGGGAAGTTCCAAAAATGAAGGAAAAGGCTGGTCCCTTTTCATAAATCCAAGCAGAGAGACAGAGCCAGCACCAGCAGCCGGGGAAGGAAGGAAGAGAGGTTCTCTTCACCTCAACCTTCCTTATATTTAGTCCCCTTATAGAAGGCCCACTCAATGGGGGAAGGGCTCACTCTGGAGAAGATACCTCCTCTCTTCTCCAAAATCCTCAAATAATTTTTGTCAATCCTTTCTGTAGGCAAACTCAGAGACCTACCCAACATTACTGTAGATTATTACACAGTCCAAGTTGACAATAAACTTAACCATCACTTTTGACATTTGTGGATTTTGTGGGACAAATTTGAGCAAATATCTAGATGGTCCATAAAGAAACATCTAAGCCAGAGCATGGGAGATAACATTTGATGATGCAGAAACAGTGTTGAATTTTTAAGGATTGAATGGATTAAAAAATATGAGGATAATGTCTCTCATGAGAAAGAGAAGAGGTACTTATACCTAGCATGGCTAAGTACAATGAAAGAGCCACAAGATTCTGTAGGCTTCTTTGAATATTAAATACAACAGCTATAATGCACATCAAGAGTTTTTACTTGTTTACTGAATAAACTGAAGACATTTTTGCATGAGTGTGTCTGTGTAGTATGCCTGCATGCATTTATATGTGTGTGGGAACATGTGGAAGCCAGAGGTTGACATTACAGGTCATCCTCAGTTATTCTCCATGAAGCAGGAGGACCTTGTATGTGAATCCAGGGATCACTATTCAGCTAGATTAGCTAGTCAGATTTCCCTGAAGATCCTCTGTTTCCTCCTACCCTTGCTGGAGTTACAGGAAGGTCTCCTTACCCAACTGGGTGCTGGGGTATTGAACTCTAGTCCTCACTCTTGCGTAGTGATTTATCTACCAGGCAATATCTTCAGCCCCTAAACTGAAGATTTTAAAGTGAACCAGGATGAGAGAAGGGTCTGCAATATTTCAAGGTTTTGTGGAAATCTATCTTGTCCCAGTAGATACATTCATGCACGAGAGATAGAAAGGCATTCTATCATGTGGTTGAGGAAGACTAGGAAAATTAATCCTTTATCAGAATTAGTGTGTCAGGATTTATGTTCAGTAAAGAATACCTTGTTTGTAATGGGATGAAGGCTAACATCCAGGCAGGAGATGAACCACCCTATCATATAATATAGGGCCAAATGAAACCTAAGAGAAAGTGGTGAGATGAGCAAGAGATCTACTGCCACAGCAAGTCAGATAACCTATGAAATGATAATGGAGACAGACACCCATGATACCCAACACAATCCAAAAGATCTCAATAATAAAGCAGACTTAAAATTTACCTACCATGACTCAGGGAACTGAGCAGAAGAGGGGTGGAAAGATTTTGAGTGCGATGAAGGGGGAGAATATACAGAGACATTGCTCCCCTCAGTAACAACATACAAAGAAAACAATCTGGCTTCCTCTTATACAATTCATAGCCTTCTACCCCATTGACTGATCCAGTATGCCGACAGAGGAGAGCTGCCAGTGGGTTGGGGACAGGGAGGAGGGAAATGGGGGCACCATCACAAGATTTGCTTATACATTGTATCTAATTATTAACAATAAATATACTTAAAAATAAAAATGAAAAAAAACTATCATGGAGGGTTTACATATAAAAACAATCAAAACAATAATAAGTTGACATCTTGAATAAAAAAGAATACCTTGTTTGCTGAAATGGTGTCAGGATTTTTCAGCATGAAAGAGAACGAACTCTCTTTCAATTGTTTGAGCTGATTGGGGTATATCCACATATACCTCTACATATAACCCCCTCAAAGGTTATCCCATTTTATGTAAGAGTTTATCAACCAAATATTATAGGGAGAAAGTATAGTTTCTGAAAATATTTTGTATATTGATTGGAGAAAGATATATATATGTGTTATGTACATCTATGTATGTATGTATGAATGTATTTATGTATGTATGTATGTATGTTTCTATCTATCTATCTATCTATCTATCTATCTATCTATCTATCTATCTATCTATCTATTTATCTATCATCTATCATCTATCATCTATCTAAAGAGAGAGGGAAAGAGAGAGAGAGAGAGAGAATGGGCACATCAGGGCCTCCAGCCACTGACAGCGAATTCCAGACATGTACCACTTTGTGCATCTGGCTTTATGTGGATACTGGGGAATTAAACCCAGGCCATTAGGCCTTGCAAACAATCACCTTTAAATGCTGAGCCATCTCTCCAGTCCACAGCTACTGTTTTGAAGCCTTTTTAATCTCTATTTCTGGAAGTTTTGAACCTTCTTTTAAGTCCTATATATTAGTTAGCCAGTTCAACTCTACTCATTTCCTGTTAATTATATAAAATCTTAATTTGTACTTCTCAATATTTTATAGTGTTTTATTTTTTTCACAGGAAGTAGTTTTAAAGCTCCAGCTGTCTTACTGTATTTGGATTTTTGTTTTACAAGCCTTGTTTATACAGCCTTACCAGAGGCAGTTTCCTTAGAAAAGTTTCTCTAGTTGTCAGTCAGGTCACTAGCTAGCCATTTTCTGAAATGAAGAAAGTAACATGAGCCATGATTTTAAGCCCCTTTTCTTGGCATTCCATTAGTATAGGACACATTACACCCTAGAAACACTACCCTGCTTGGACTAAACATGATTTCAGAGAAAGGTCAAAGGGGAAGTCAGAACAGATTCATTCTGATATCCAAGATGAGAAAATTGTATAAGCAATCCAGTCAAGTCTTTTTTATTATTGGAAAATGCCTTTTAAAACCATTATTAATAATAACATGATATAATCTATCTTCTCTGGCTATGATTAAATCCCCAGAGGAGATTAGTAAAATTAGTAACCTGTAATTTAAATATTTATGCTTACTTGACTTCAGCAACCTCAGAAGGCACCATTCCTAATTTTTCTTTCTTGAATATGTTATTGATCTCAAGTACCTTTGCTCCCTTCCTGGAGGTTATAGTGGGTTTGAGACAAAATCCCTAACTAGATGCACCAAATTATAAAACAGATAAGAACAAATGACCCATCAGCAGGTACATCAAAATTGGAATAAAATTCATTTTGAAGAATTTAGTGCAGACAAAAGGCTAACGGAGTTCCCTTGCAATGGGATTCTGAAGAAGCACACAGGTATATAAAAATCTCTGAAGGAGGGTCCCCGCCTAAGAGCTCTTGCATGACCTGGATTTGGGGTTCCTTTAAAATATTGTGGTTGTAACTGTATGATATGGCACAGTGAACTTGGCCCATTTACACTGATTTGCTGATCTGAGTTTTTGGCTGGAAGAATACAACCCATCTACAAGACTGATTCATGCCTCATGGTTGTAGACACCTGAGAAAACTAACCCTTGTTTTAGCTTCCTCACTGAACCCAGAATAATGGTTTGTGTTGTTATTGTTTTCAAGGTAGGGTCTCACTCTAACCCAGGCTGACCTGGAATTCACTATGTAGTCTCAGTGTGGCTTTGAACTCACAAAGATCCTCCTAACTCTGCCTCTGGAGTGCTGAGATTAAAGGTGTGCATCACCATGCTGGGTTTAGAATAACTTTTTTTGTTGTTCTTGGTTACATCTCTCTTCCATGCAGTCCTTTCTACTGTTCCGCAAGTTGCTCATATCCTCCCAGGAGGACAGTTGGCAGGGGAGTAGCATTGAGGGGGAGAGGGGCATTTCTTACCTCTTATGTAAAACTTCTAAAGAGAAGTACTAAAAACATGTGATTTTAAACTAGCAACTATGTGATTTTTAAAAAGCAGCAAAACAAACTTTTTAACAATAACATCCACATGGTAGATGAGCACTTTGTGAAAATAAAATCCTATTGGATATTCATGAGTTTGTGTATTGCTACAGCACAATGATAGGAAAGTGTGAAAGCTTTGCACATTAAGTTCCATTTGATAGCTCTGAAATTGAAGTAATACATTTTTCTATTTACAGAAAATCTCGATATGTAGAGATTTGCCTGATGTTCTAGGATCCACATTAAAAATGTTGTCAAAATGATAAATCTATTAAAATTCAAACCTCTATATTCCAGTTCTATTTTCAGCTTTATTTAAAGAAACGGTTTCATAATACATACTCTGTTGTCTCATACTGAAATAGGCTGATTGTAAAAAAGAAAAATAAGTCTGTGGTTAAAAAAGTGTTGTATTTATGTATGTGTGATTTTCATTATGAAGATATATTTGAAAAGAGATTAGCTCTACCCTGAAAATGACAACTAATAGAAAAATTGGAACCTCAAAATTTAACAGAAAAGTCCAAGAAGAGTGACAAAATATGCATATAGATTGAGAAGGTTGTAGACTCACAGAATTTAGCTTTGGAAAGATTAAGTTAAAATTCTTTCCAACATTACTTAATTGGAATTAGAATTTGAACACAAAACCTATTTTTAATTCATAGAGGGGACTCTATGTAAACACAAGGCAAGATTCATGATTGTATACATTTTCTTGATAATTTTAAGATAATATGAGATGTTCTAGACATCTTTTGAAATATAGAATTATATAACATTCTAATATAGTGTGTTCTATCTGCCATAACCGGTGACTCAGCATTTTATATTATTTTTACCTAAAATTTATCTTTTATATCCATTTACTTTGTGTGCAAATGTTTGTGTGTTTGTGTAGGTGTACATGCACATGTGTATTTATGCACATGGAGGCCAGAGGACAATCTCAGGTGTAGGTTCTCAGGAACCCTGTTTTTATTGTGTTTTTCCCCTTTGAGACAGGGTCTCTCATCAGGCTGGAGCTTTTAACCTAGATTAAATTGTGCACCACAATGTCCACTTTATTTTCCATGAATTTGAGTGACGGAATTCAGGTCCTCTTGCCTATGAGGCAAGTGCTTTACTGAATGAGCTATCTACACATTCCAGCATCCTTGACTTTTGAATCTTAGGTCTCTTTTCTATGTTAGAATCACATTCAGGATACCTACCTCATTATAGTTTTTTGTTCTATCTCTTTAGACTCCTTGAGTCTGCATCAGTGTTGTAGGCTTTCCCAACATTTGAAGACTTGGAGGTGTGACCCATTATATTGATTATCAACTTGACATAACCTAGAATCACCTGTGATGGGTTGAGTAGATTAGGTTAGCCTCTGGGTATGTCTGTGTGGGGGAAGCGAGTGTATCTTGATCAGGATAATCAAAGAGAGATGACCCAATGTAGGCAGTAGCATTTCCTGGGCTATTGTCCTGGATTGCTTACAAAGGAGAAAGCTGGCTTCCTCACTTAGGACTGAATGTGACCAGGTCCACTTCAAGCACCTGCTGCCCATGCTTTTCCCTGCTGTGATGGGACTGGAAGTTTTGAGCTGTAAGTGAAAATAAACCTTTCCCTGATTTTTGTCAGGTATTTTGTCTATGCACTAAAAGTAAATAAATAAATAAACTAAAATAGTCATTTTTGAGTATCTGTAATTGGATATATTTTACAGAAACATTTTCAACCCATTTTATTTGGTGTTTATTTTTCTCATAATGAGACTAGACTATGAATTCTTTTGTGAGGAAGACCATAGAGGCAAAAGACATCCTCATTATATATCAGGGGTGTAGGCTATCAGCACAACTTCACTGCTGATCGTAGTCTTAATCACTTGTTTGAGATATAATGTTGGTCAGATTTCTCTACAGAAAAATAATACCTGTCTTTCTTCTCTCAGAAAGGACTGCACTATGTGTGAATTCTGCACTTCAGGAGTCAAGAGCAGTGATTTAATTCCTTGAGGTTGGAATATCTACATAAATTGTTTGAATTTATCTAAATAAAAGACTGCCATTATTGCTTTATGCAACCTTTTATTTATTTTTAGTATTGTCTGGGATACTTATCTTGCATCCGGGGTAATACTACAATAGTAATTCATGTACAGTTTGAATTGTTCTAGGCTTGACTATGAGAAGTTCTTTTGCTTGGATTCTGTATACCATTGGTAAAATTATGAATCCCTTCTTTCATTATCTTCCTTCCCCCCTTTCCCTCCCTCCGCCTTTTCTTCTCCTCCTTTTTATTCTGCTGTGGTAACTTAGTAAATTCTTGTTTTGTGTTTTGAAGAAGGGTCTTATTGAAGCCCACATAGATCTGGAACTAACTCTGTAGTCCTACACTGGCCTCAAACTCACAGCAATCCTCCTACCTCCTCCTCCCAAGAGCTGGGATTAAAGGCGTGCACCACCATGCCCAGTCTATTGTATCTTTTATATTACCTACCCTAGTCCTAGAATCATCTATCTATTCCTTTAAGAAGCCCTGGTTTAATTTTCAGAGAATGGTATTGGAAACCAAGTTACGGACAGAAGGTATGCTTACTACTGCTGGAGTGTTCTTGCTTCTGTGACCTATCAATGGACAAAGCAAGACATACCAGCACATAGTTACACATAAAAGTTCTTATGCCTATAAGTTTCTTAAGTGAAACATGAGTTCAAACTGCTGTCTACAACTCTAATTCATTGTTGCAGAGGTCCTGGCTTCCTCCCCTGGTTTACCTGTAACATTCCACTCCAACCCTGAGAAACTGCAATGCCCATATCTGCTATCCATCTACTTAATTGTGCCAGTGCAGTATGAATTATAGTGCTCTCAGAATTGCTGACTTCTTCTCTTGTAAGGATTAAAACTTCATCAACTATCCTATAGTGATTTTGCTCTGTCCCTTTTTTTTCTAGTCTTCCTCTTCACTCATTTGAAAATTAGGTCACGATCCTTTACGCCAGTCTACTTCATTGATTGATGGATACGTTCCAGTCATTTTGTCACTATCTATATTACTAAGTGACTGTTTTCTTTTAGCATCCACTAGACTTCACTCTTGGTTGAAGGATTTGCATCAATGTGTGATGTTATTTGTCCATCATTAGAGTGTCACAAGAAGAGTACAGCCAACTCCTTCAACTACTCCTCAGTTTACCATGTTTCCTGCCTTTTCCGGAATAACAGATAAATGGAATCATATAGAATACAGCCTTCACAGATTCATTTCTTGAGCTATACATATGTATTAATGATTCATATTAGTTATATAGACTGATAGGTCATTTCTACTAATCACTTTATATTCTCTTCGATAGTAGGGATGTATCGTGTTTCAACATGCACCAATAAGATGTTGACTACCTCTAATTTTTGGCAATGATGCATGAAAGCTGGCATTTGGATTGGGTGCATATTGTGATGCAGGGATCTCTTCAAATAAGTTAGACAGATGGAAGCATTGTTGTTGGATCCTTGTTGGGTATGCTAGTTTTATAAGAAACGTGTAGTAGATCATTTAATGTAGCTAAGCCATCTTCATTAAATTGCTATCATCAATATTTGGACTTCATACACTTAATAAAGGCATAGCAGTATCACCTTGTTTTAGTTTGCATTCGCTAATGACAATTAATGTTGAACATCACTCCATATGGTTGTGTGGCATTTCTATATCTTCTTTGGTAACATGTTTGTTTAGATCTCTTGCCTTACTTTTAATTTTTTTCTTTATTATCCATAATTAGATACATTGAATGATCAAATAATGAGTTGATATCCCCATTTCCCTCTTCCCTGTCCCCAATCAGCTGGATATCCTTCTCCATGGGCAGTCTGGATCAGTCCATGGGGTAGGGGGTTATGGATAGCCTAGGAGTCAACCCAGTTCCACCCCTCCTTTGTATGTTGTTACTGAGGGGGGGTCATGTCTCTGGGAGCTCTCCCCCACCATGGCTTTTACAATCTTTCCACTCCCTCTTCTGCTCAGTTCCCTGAGTCATGGTGGGTGAGTATTAAGGCTGCTTTATTGTTGAGGTCTTAGGGGTCTCTGTACTTCAGCTTTAGGTTGAGTTGAAAATTGCTGGTGTCTGTCTGTCTGGCTTATCCTGTGATGACTGACTGGCTGTGGTTGTGGGTCTCTTGCTTATCCCACCACTCTCTTTGGGGTTCTGTATGGATCCTTCATGGAAGATCATGTGTGGCCCATCTCTTGTCCAGATGACGGCTTATCAGCCTGAGGTTGGTTGGTAGAGTTGGAGGATTCATAGCGCTCTCTCTCTCTCTATTTACATTAAATTTCTCCTATGTATCTTAAAATACACCCCAACTTCTTTAGTGCCTAGAAAAGGGATCATCATTTTCTCAGTGTACCATGAAGCAAAATTGTTTGTGAAAGACTTCTGTAAGATGATGTATCAGGGGCAGAAAATGTTGGTCATATTTATTGCCATATGTTAGACACACTCAAAAATTTATAACCTCTTGGCATTCTGCAAAGTATCTTTCTGCCAAAGGACAAACATCAAAAACTATATTTTTTCATGGGTCAATAAAGTAGCTCAACAGTGTTGAAACAGAGAAGCTAAGGTGTTCTTTCCTTCGTTTTCATGTTTTTTATTTTGTTTTTGTTTTAAAATCTGAAATAGAAACTTTATGAGTTTATGTTTCTGAGGGAAAAAAATCCCCTTCAATAATACAGGCCATCGATCCCCCTTTCCTCCTTTTAATTCTGGTTTATTGGCAGTGGAATTTAGGAAGGAAGCAGGATTCTGCCTAAAGTCTACAGTGCTGGCATCAGGAAGACCTCTGTTAAAACAAAACACAACCCAACAACAACAACATTCAACAAGAGCAGCAACAAAAATAACATCCAAACTGGTTCAAGCTAAGGATTCTCACAGCCCCTTTCAACTCCATAACTAGCTCATCAGCATGTCACTTGGCATAGAGCTGTGTTTCCTCCACCTGCTCCTTCAGCTTTATGGCAAAAGCACCTCTCTCTATAGGTATTAACCATAATAAAAGATCTCTATCCTCTAGCCTTGAGTTGACATTGAGATTTATAATAACTAACCTGTATGTTGTTCCTGGTGTGTGTAAATGTGCATCTTGAACCTTTTCTGACCACAAAATCATGTTATATTCCTCATTTCTGGTTTCACTTCAATCCCTGATATAATAAAGTATTGAGAATTGTGAATACTATTCTCCTACACTCTTTTTATTATTCTGACAATTAACAACTTTTTGAAATAAACAACCATATCTAGAATCTAGAAAGTCTTGGTAATATCTAGAGAATATAAGAAATGACAGATACTCACATGTGAGCTCTTTAAATTTGGTATATTCCTTGATGAGAGATAATTTAGTCTCTAAATCAGTCTTGATAACCAGTTCTTCAAAGGTTGGGCATGATTAATAATTTAACTACATTCCTTCTGGGGAAGTAGGATACTTGATGGATATGGTCTATGAAAATGGCTTTCACAAGGACCCCATTTGAAGTTTACAGAGAACTTTCACTCTATTTTCACCTTGTATCTGTGGCATAACAATATTTGGAAGGACTGCTACAATGAAATCTTGAATGATCTTAATGTATTGATAAAGTCATGTAGAGATGCTCCATTGTTCTATCTTCAAGTACTGGACTATTTGAACATGACAGAAAAGTATCTGCATTTAGCAAGGAGTTGAATGGCATGTCCCCCTATATTGACTTTTGTCACTGCATATTCTTAAAAAGTAAATTGGATGTTAGCACCAACTTATAAAATGCACATTTATAATCCTCTAATTTTTTCCTATTTGTAGTCTATTCTTGTTTTAAGTATACTTTATTTTGAATTTCAATGAGAGCATTATCTTAAACAGACTTTTACTAAGTAAATCTCTTACTGCTGCAAGATTTCAGTGAAAAAAAATCAATCAGAAATCTTTAAAGAATAAAACTAGAAAGAAAAGAAACCAGTAACACTATCTACTGATGTCCATAAATTTGCTGAAAATACTGAGATAATGTCAGCATAAAGAGAATTCAGAAGCTTTTGGCTTATGTTTGGCTTTTGCATATACCAAACTATAGTTTAGGAGATGGACTCATCTTACTATAGTAGATTTGACTTGTGTGGTAGTTTGAATATAAAGTGTCCCTGATAGCCTTGTGTGTTCAAATACTTAATCCATGTTGTTGACACTACTTTGGCAAGTTGTAGAGGCTTTGAGAGGTGGAGCTGTGTGGGAGGAAGTGTGTCATTGGGGCCTGGCCTTGGGGTTTACAGAGCAGCCGTGGCTTTCACACTGAGCTTGCTCTTGCTACCTCCTTGTTGCTGACATGATGCTATAGCAGCAGCTGTCTCCTCCTGCCATGCTTTCCCTACCACGATGAAACTCCTTGAAACTGCAAGAATAAGAAGCTTTTGGTCAGGTGTGCTTTTCCTAGCAACGAGAAAGTGATGGCTAAGCTTGGAAGAATTGGTCAAAATGAACAAAAAGAATGTAAAAGTCTTTAACTTTTTTATTTAATCAAAGCTTCTATGGTGTTTGACAAGATTCTTGACCTCAGCTCTCACACCTCTTCCCCTGGGGTCTGAGAAGAAAGGTGCTTATGGAGCAGTTTATCACAGCTTATCTGTGGCCATCTCTTCCACTGTACAAAGTGTGTGGTGGAATGTCCCTCACCCAATCAGAAAGATGGGAAATGATATTCTCATACTTGTAAAATGTGTTCAAGGCATAGTACTTAAAATTCTCTTAGTTTCAAAATTTTAGGGTCATTAAAATAGGAGGGCATGACTCATGAAAAATTCCTGTGTTCCTTTGTAGGTTAATAAGAGTATGTGCTTTAAAAACCATAGCAGGGAAGCAGCATAAATGGTTAGAAACAAAGATTAGAATCTCCCAAATAGGTTGACTCTCTAATGTTTCTAATTGTTCTATTTGTTGTGCTGTACATTGTCCAGCTTACTGGAGTGGATATATTAGTTACAGACTCATGCACAATCACATTGTTAGTGTTGTGAGACCATCTGCAATAGCAGACACCAGAGGAGCTGCTCACACATTGCTTTCAACCCTTAATTGGGATTTTGTGTTAGGATTTACTTATGAAGAAAACATTTAATTTCAACTGTGCAGACAAAAGAATGCCCTATCAATGAAATCTTTATTCTGTCACTTCAACTCAAATTTATTCATTTATTAATAAATTTATATGTAAAACATTGATATAAAGTTAATGTTTAGCATGTAGAATTTAATTTTAACACTATGGGTGTAGTTTGCTACATTCAAATATATTTAAACATATAAAGTTAATATGAAGGAAATAATGTAAAAGAGTGAACATGAATGGGTTTTTAAATAAATGATATTGAGAAAATTGGTTCTTTGGAAATTCCAGGCTAATTGTCATGTCACTCTATCCACATAAACAATTTCCATATGAATTAGAGAACTTATTTTGAATCTCAAACAATAAAATTCAAAAGTATAAAAACAATAAATCAAAATATTTAAAGTATAATAAACATAAAAATTTAAATTTCTGTGTAATGTGCAAAATAATAAACAATCTTAGTAAAGAAGTGTCATAAAATTAGAGAAATATTTTCAGTAAACTTACAGTTAATTACCATTAACACATGGTCATTATAGATCAGAAATAAGAAATGAAAATGCTAAGAAATTAAAAATTATCCAATTGCTTGAATAATCAAAGATCTAATGATATATTGTCACTGTCTCATCACAATGGTGAACATTTGAAATATTCATGTACCATATTTAATTTTACTTTTTCCATATTAACAGCTAACATTTATGTGTGCTTAATATTTGCTATTCTTTTAAGCACTTTATAATTAGCTCTCATAATAAGCCTATGAGCTTGAAAATGCTTTTTTTTTTACTAAGAGATTCTATGATTCCCATGACCACAAAGCTAGCAAGAGGTGAAACTAGTATTGCACTTTGGGTGGTTTTACAGAGTATTTGAAATCTCAGCTACTCTCTCACCTTGCTTCTCACTATTTACTATGGAGGAGGTGAGACAGACATTACACATCCTTCCAAACCATATTATGAGCATTTCTGAAAAGAATTTGAGTGAAAACATACACAGAAACACCATTTCTTTAAGAACTCAATGGGATAAAACAAATTATAGATAGTAAGTACTACAATATGGGAACACAATATTTTATATACACTCTGGTATTTGCATTAAGTTGTTAGCCATGGGAAACACGAAGAAATAAGTTTCACAGTAATTTTTTTTTAAAATCCACTTTTCTGATTTAAAAATTTGCTAACATGACTTGCATAACCTTTCAAGTTCAAAATCTCTAAAAATACTATTTAAATGTTAAAATGAAAAGTAGCAACACATGGACTCCATAATCCTTTAGAGGGTTTATGGGGAAAACGCAGTGGCTATAAATAGGGGTTTATACTTCAGTAGTTATCATGTTTATTTAACTACTTAGCTAGACTGAAAAATAACAAAATAACCAGAGCTCATGTCAGTCATATTTGACTTAATAATTCAACAACTTCTCTTTGTGGAAATTCTGTATGTACCAGGTATTTTTATAGGAATACTATGCTTAGTAAAAATACACCAAAATTTTGCTCTTGTGGCATTTTTATTTCCCAAAAAGAAACAGGTAATAAACAAGTAAATATCTGGTAAAGAAAGAATTAAATGATTTAAGATTGATAGGGATATTGCTTTTTAGAGGTTACATAGAAAAGACATGCACACTGACACCTATGAAAATAAAAAGAGAAAAGAAGGTATTTAGGGAGAGCAGTGTACATTACAGAACAGGATGTGTGGGTCTCTGGGTAGTACTGTTCTTGATTTGCTGGAGAACCATCAGGATTTGGCGACAGTTAATGTGGGTTTTGTGGTTGACTAATAGAGCTTCTCAATATTACTTTTGAAATGAGTATAGGCGTTCATACAAAGGAATGACATGTTCTGAAAATTTGAAAAACACACTGGATATTGGGTAAACAGAGCTTCTAGAAGGTAAGGCTGGAAGCAGAAAGACAAGTGAAAGACTATTTCAATAGTTACAAAGGGCAAGTTATTAAAACTTGAATTATTTTATGACAGTGGAAAGGGGGAGGAATAATAATGTTTAGTATATTCTGTGAAGTAAGATCTAGCAGGATTTAATAATGATTCACATGTTGTTATTGAGAGAAAAAGAAGAGGAATGAGTGATAGTAGAATGAAAGAGCAAACTTAATTACACTTGGTTACCACACCTTCTGATACTAGCCTACATTGGTCCTCCCCCATTCACTCCTGCCACTGTCCGAGGCAATGGAGCAGCACAAATCCAGCATACCTGGTCAGCCTGAGTAATCCTCTCATCTAAGAAATGAAACTACCCTACTCTCTTTCCTGTCTTTAATACTTACTTTTCAATAAATATCTTATTAACTGAATAATAAATTTAATGAGTGATTATTTCATCTTACAGTTTATATTCTTTATTTTATAGTGTAGATTTAAAAATAAATAATACATTTCTGTGTTTAATAAAGCTAGTTTCATTCTAAGAAGGCTTGAATTTAAAAAAATGTTTTTAAAAATTATTAATATTAGGACAAGACTACAAGGGCATAGCAGAGCTTAGGGATGGTGGTAGGACAAGGTCTCTATCAGAGCTGGGTATACAGTCACTTATCCACACCTGAAATCAGAAACAGGGAGAGAACATGGGAAAAGACAGCAAATGGGCTGTGGTCAAGATGCATAACTGTTCTCTGAGCCTGGAGAAAGTTCCTCTGAATAGTGCTTCATGAAGACACCATGGAAGGGCTATTTTTACTCCAAGTCCCCCTTTTCAGACAGGGTCTCACATGTAGTCCATGCTAGCCTTGAATTCTGGACCCTCCTGTCTTCTAGATGCCTGGATTACAGGCATGCTACACCCTGCCCTACTTTAACTTTTTAGTATAATAAATCTGGTCATACAGTCGTTGTTGTAGTCAAATTTTTTTTGTTGCTGTAACTAAGAACCCGAGCAAAAGAAGTTTGTGGAGGATTTTTTTTTGGCTTATAGACTCAAGGGGAAGCTCCATAAGGGCAGAGAGAATAATAGCATGAGCAGAGGGTCAACGTCACCTCCTCCACAGCACTGCAAACAACAGCACTGCAAACAGCAGCAGGAAGGTGTGCTGAACACTGGCAAGGGGAAGCTAACCCTAACCCTAACTCTATAACCTCCATAAGCCCGCCCCAACAACACAAGGTTCCAATTCTAAAACTGCCATCATCTGGGGATCAAGCATTCAGAACACATTGTTTATGGGGGACACCTGAATCAAACCACTATAATCCACCCCTGGTCCCCACAAATTGATAACCATACACAATGAAAAATGCAATGCATTCAGTCTAACTTTTATCCCCACAGTTTTTTCCATCCCAATGATATTCACACAATTCCATAATCTAAGGTCTTTACCTGAGCCATAATAGTACCAAAAACAAAACAAAACAAATGAAAGAAAAACAATGGCACAGAATATTCTTACTGCAAAAGATGGCATTGGGCATAGCAAAGACAAATTGAACCAAAGTAATATTTAAAACAAACAGGGCAAACATCAAACTCTAACTCCAAGTGTGATAACTCTAACCTGAGAAAAGTCTTTGGAGGTCCAATTCTACCCTTCCAGCTCTGCTACTCAAAGTCATGGAACTAGTGCTGGAAACTCTCCGTGGCAGCCATCCCACAGTCCTGGCATTCACTGTGTCTCCACTGCAACCCAGTTCATCCTCATGGCTCCATCAGGCCTCCACATAGGCAATCCAGCACACCTGCTTCACACTGCAAATGGCCAAAACCATGTTGCAAATCCAATGACCCTCTCTTCCTGCATTTGTTATACTCCATAGTACCAGGTGGGCTACCAGATTGTTAATCCAGTGGGGAACAAAGCCAATTTTGAAGAACAGGAAAATTCCTTCAGCATTCAAGCCACTTATTTGAAAAGAATCTGCATTCTTCCTGCTGTCCCAATGCAGATCACCTGGCCCAGTCTCAGTGGCTGTCATGTCTCAAATAATTTCTTCTGAACAGGCAGCAGTTTCCACCCAAAGATTTCACTGCTTCCCGTGCCATCTCCATCTGCTCACAACAGTCCATTTTTATGCAAGGCAACCCTGCACAAGGCAGTAATCAGCTTTCTTATTGCTGCAACAAAGAATGCAACTGTTGCAGTCAGCTTTCTAGTTGCTGCGCAGAAAGAATCCAAACAAAAGTGGCTTGTAGAGGAATGGGTTTATTTGTCTTACGGACTCGAGGGGAGACTCCATTCTGGCAGGGAAAATGATGGCATGAGCAGAGGGCTGGACATCACCTCTGCCACAGCACTGGAAACAGCGGCCCGAAGGTGTGCCAAATACTAGCAAGGAGAAGCTGGTTTATAACCCCCATAAGCCCGCCCCAAATAACACAGCTCTAGTGAGGTTCTAATTCCCAAATTGCCATCAGCTGAGGATCGATCTATCAGAACACATTCATTTGTTTGTGGGGGACAGCTGAATCAAACCATGACACCAACCAAAGGCAGTTGATGGGAGTAATGGTATATTTTGTCTTATAGATTCTAGAGGAAGCTCACTGATGGCAGGTAAAATGATGGCATGAGGCAGAAGGTAGACATCACCTCTGCCCCAGCATTGCAAACAGCCGCAGGAAGGTGTGCCAAAACCTGGCAAGGGGAAGCTGGCTATAACACCCATAACCCTGTCCCTAATAACACAACTCCAACAAGGTTTCAATTCCAAAACTTCCATCAGCGGGGGTTCAAGCATTCAGAACACATTAAGTTTATGGGGGATACCTGAATCAAACCACTGCAGTAGTTAAGATAGAATGTGGCCTTAATTAGTCATAAATACACTACTACTAAGTAATGCAGGGAAAGAATTGTATTAACTCCTAGGAAGATCCTTATCAGGCATAACAGGAAACTCTAATTTCTTATCACGTGTCCAAATAATGGCAATCATTTATATAGTAATAATATGAATTATGCATAGTGAGCTAACTATAAGTATGATGCAACCACTTTGACAGTTGTGGGTATAGAGAGGCTAAAATTTAGGAGTCTGATGAAGGAATGAGATGCCAACAGGTGACTAAATGTTGAAGAAATCGTTACATTGTAAATATATCATTTAGAAATGTGAAATATATTGGAGAATCAGTGGGAAAGTTGTGCTTCTGCATGACCAAGACTTCCTGAATGATGGAAATAAATGTTATATAGAGATAGACTCTCCTTCTACTTCATTTACTCTTCCTACTCTAAGAGTATTAGACTTGTAGCCACTTATCCCTTCATTCAGAAGCCATCTTCTCCCATGCCAAAAAGTGACATGGATAACCAAATCTTCCTTTCTTATTTTTCCCAAAGGCAAACACTTCCATTTGGAGAGCAGAAACCTTTGCCTGCGTCTACGAAGAAAGCTGCACCTCTTGTTCTAGCTCCTGGTTCTTCCCCCATCATTCTCCTTCCCTTGCTGGAAAAGATGAAGGATAGATGAGGTAGCTAAATATTATTTGAGTCTTGAAGCATATCTATGTGTAACTTTGATTAAAGAAAACACTAAATTAAACAAGTGTAAAACTGCCTATAAACTCTACTATAATTTGGAAACATTTTAGCATTATCCAATCAATTATATGGACCCTAAAATTTGTACTAGTGTAATATTTTTATGCTACACTTTGGTTTTATTTTTACCAAATTGTTTTCTTTGCTCTTTCCAAAGACATACTAACCTACTTTACACACTTGCTGCTCATAAAATGAATTCAAGAGCTCTCTAGTTAAAGTAGCTGGACTCATCCTTTAATTCTTTAAAGATGTCTTCAAATGACTTTTAAAGAGCGCCTTGGGAATTTTTCATTTTCACTGGGTCAATACCTTTCCTCTCCAGGACCTTTTGCTGCAAATGTAATTGCAGTTTATCAAGGCAGTTAGTCATACACAAAGGATTTCCTAGATGGCAGCATGAGAGGGTCTGTACAGTGTTTTTCCAGCTGCTATCAGCTATATTACTTGGTGACACAAAGGTTTTATTCTTAGCCCACATTTTTTAAAACCTTGAATAGTACTTTTTGTGTATTACAGTTATCTCAAAAGCTTTTGTGGTAGAAATAGATAAAAAAAATGGTCTAAAGAGCTGTTAATGCATTTAGATATCAACATGAAATTTCCCATTTCAAAGACAGAGGATGCTGAATAATGAGTCATAAAGTTTCCAAATTTTGTTTCAGTGGATATGAAGTTATTATAAAAATCTTTTGCTTCTGACTTAACTGTTACTATTAATAAAGATATTTAAAATACTATTCATTTGGATCATTGTGAAGAGTAACTTTGTGGATAGTTTGCTTAAGTGACATATTCTTATAACTGCTCAATTTACTCATAATTTAAATATTTATATTTTATCTTTCTTTTTGGTAGCATAGTTTCTATTAAAGACTTCTTTCAAAAGTTCATTTGAAAGTATAATATTATCATTATAATGATTTATTTGTCAGATGGAGAGAAGGGATAATAGATAGAGGAAAAAAGAAAGGTAACTTAAAATTAAAGTTATGATTTTGGAGAATTTTAAGATATACTAAAGAATTGCATAGATAGCACAATGCATTGTTCCATAACCCTCATCAAATTAGTGCCCCTCAATGTTAGCAAAATCTACATGGTGAGGCTTCCCTATTTCCAGGAACCTTATGCTTGCCTACTGGGACAAGAGATACGCTTTCCTTCCTTCCCTCCCTCCCTCCCTCCCTCCCCTCCTTTATTAATTAAATAAAATCTTTCTCTAGTTTTAAAAAAATAAACATGGTAATTTGTATATAGTGTTATCATTAGTAAGTTCTTTGCGTTATTTGGATTTTATCAGCTTTTCTACCCCAGTTTTATTTTATTCTTTATTCTCTGTTCTTCTGACCCATTATATCCAATCTAGCAGTCAAATCTCCTTAATGTCTCTTGACATATTTCTAAACCTACATTTGTTCTTGCTAGCCCTGAAAGTTCTAAAGAATAATGCTCATATATTTTTGTAAAATGTGCTTCATTTTTTTCTGATGTATTTTTCATGATTAAATTGGGGTTATGTATCTATAAAGATAGTATGAATTTTTCATATGATATCCAATGACATCCTTGGTGATATTCACGCGATTTACTTTTTTGAGATTATTGTTGATCACTTGGTTAAATTAGTATTTTCAGGTTTATTTTTGTCATATTACTATTGCCATCTTTCCACTCTCTATTATTTGAAGGGAGTCATCAGAGGCACCACCTCAGTGGAACTGGGGGGTCTAGAATTAAGCTCCACTTCCAGAAGGAGGAATTTTTTTCTATGTTATTTGGAATATTCTTAAAAGGAAACTTTATCTCTTCCTTTATTTATTTGGTCAATACAGACTCATGTATACTTTGAGTTGCAATATAATACTATTTTTTATTATATTGTACAAACTTTGTTAATTGGGATAATCTCAAGTCACTAAAGTGACTATCACCAAGGACATCGCTGGGTAATATATATCCCATGAAATAAAGTGATGAAAATGTTATGTAGATATGTAACTCCAGCATAATCACAAGAAATGCAATAAACTAACCCACACCAAAGCTCATCCTACAAAATATCTGAACAGCATTTCTCAAAAATATCAAGGCTAGCAAAAACAAGGCAGGACTTAGAAACATGTTGAAAGAGATTTGGATTTTTGAGCAGACTACTGGGGCTTTTAAAGATAGACTGGCCACTGAGCCATAATAGAGCCATGGGGGTCAGGGCCATAATGGAGTTTAAGCGTAAAATGACCCAGTAAGTTCATGTGTTTGTACACTTGGTCTCCAGCAGGTCATGCTGTTTGGGAAGCTTGTGGAACCTTTAGGAGGCAGAACCTTGGTGAGAGTTAGTTCATTGGGTGTAGACCTCAAGGTTTGGTAGCTTAGACCCACTTCCTGTTTGTCTCTGCTTCCTGATTGACATGACAATGTGATGAGCTAGCTTCTTACTCTTGCCTTGCTGTCCTCCATGGTGCAACTTCCCCTCAAAGCTGTAACCTGAAGACAAACTCTTCCCTAAATTGCTTGTGGTCTGGTATTCGTTCATAATGAGAAAGTAACAGATACAATGGCTGTTGTTTAACCAAAGAAACATTTAAAAAATTATATATATATATATTGAGGCTGGATAATTCAGAGGTTTAGGTGCTTATCTGCAAAGCTTAACTACCCAGGTTTGATTCCTCAGTGTCCACGTAAAGCCAGATGCACAAAGTCCCACATGCATCTGGTGTTCCTTTGCAGTTGCTGGAGACCCTGGTGTGGCCAGTCTGTCTCGCTGGCTGTCTATCTGTTGTCACTCTTTCTCTCTCTCATTGCAAATAAATAAAAATAGAAAAAATAATGTTTTGATATTTCATTCATTGCTATTCATTTTCCCCTTCTAGTGAAAACCTTATGATTTATTGAAAATAGCCAATTAAGCTGTTGAATAGTTAAAAATATAGACTAAGATATCATTATCTTATGAAATGAGTTATAACATTTTATCCTTTAATCTAGAAGAAGTTTTTAATTGTTCTATGAGATGGCAATGCTTTAAAAAAGTAAAAAAAATCCATTTATTAAAAAAATGTAAATGGGACTCTCTGTGGTCACTCTTATACCTGTTACTACTATTACTTCTTCATGGAAGAAAAACAGTTCATCTTTTCCCTAACATGGTAGCTTAAAAGCCTATAGTAAACCATCTCTTAATATTTTCTGTCACCTTCCATATTTATGACTGAAGTAGAAAATGATAAGATATTTCATATTTTAATATGCTGTTGACTACCCATCTATGCTTAACATAATATTATTATTATTGTCCCATGTCTCTGGTTTTACTTTCAAAACAATGCAGAATGAGCAGAGTGGTGAGAAAAGGGCCGTGGATAGTGCTTACTTTGTGTATATGAGTTAGGTTATGTGGAAGACATTTGATACCTGGACAGCATTTTATTTTGCAGAAGAGAATGCTGTGTTTCAGAAAGTATAGCACTTGAAGCCAAAATAGCTCATTAAGGTCTGCTTACAGCTCTGTAAGTTTTCTCAATCCCAGAGTTCCAAACTCTTCCACATTACTCTGGAAGTCAGTTTCAAAGGCTTAAAAATAACATGCTCTGTTTGTATACGTTGTGTGTTGGTACCCCTGTTCCCCTCCTCTCTGTTGCCATTTTAACATTGCTCTGAACAAATTCTTGGTCATAATGAATTTAAGGAAGGAAAGAATTTAATTCCGCCTACTAGTCCAGGCGATACATTTTATCAATGTAGGAAAGGCCCAGTGGCAAAAGCAGGAAGTCAACTCCTTATATTCCAATTGGAAAACAGAGAATAGAGGATGAACAGAAGTGGGGCCTCGCTCTGAAACTTCAATGCCCACTCAGTGATCTATGCTTTCCTCTTTTCAATAGTGCAACATGGTGGAGTTGAAGTATTCAGACACATTAGCTTATTTGGTGCACAGTTTATATTCAAACCAAAGTATCAGTTAAAGATATCTCATTTATTTTTTCTGTATCTGTTTTAAACAGCATAGGAACCTGTCCTTTCTATTGCAAAGTGATCTTCTACATGTTGGAAGAAGTGTAAAGTAACCATTATTACTTTATCACAGGTAAAAAATCTAAACTTTCTAGATGCATATGGCATTTGCAGGGACAGAGTGGTGGTTCTGACTACTACTATGTGTGTACTTCGAGAGTTCTTATGTTAAAAGCCTATTATGACCATGTTGGAGACTAACTTATGTCCTATACTTAACATAATTAAGTAATAATAAATAATGAATAAGATTATATAAAGGTGATTAAGACAATCAATGGTATATTGAATTAATATTTAAGAAATACTAACTGAATAAAAATTAAAATTAGGTTATTAAAATATTTTGTTTTAAGTCACTTGTAATGGCATTATAAATTACCTTGTGGGTAGCTAAATATTTTGGTAAATTTTAGTTAAGTGTACAATTACAATAAGAGTGAAAATTAGAAAACAAAATCTTTGGATAATTTTGATTCTTACTTTTTCATTTTGAATACAAATTGATATGTGATATTGACATTATCATTTCATCATGGATTATGATAAATTTTAACTTTCTACTTTCCCATTATTTGGAGCCTTCTTTGGCCTGGCATTTGAATGAGAATTGTGATTAGTACTCTACTGAAAACTCTCTTTGGCTCTTTGCTCTACTTCTGTTCTGGTCTTGCTGCAATTGCACTCCCAACGTGCAATTCAGAAAGGATGAGGCTGATTTCTAATTATGACACAGTGGTAGAACACTAGTACTTGGCAAACTGCTGGGAAGAAAGCGGGACCGTGTGAAGGAAAGTAAGCCCTGATCTTTTGGGGACTATAGTATTGTTATTTTCCAGTCTCCGACAAAATGTGTCACATTATGCAAAAAGGTTTCCAGTTAGAATTTCCAAACATTTTATGTGTCACATTAAGTTTAATCTTATTATTTTGGAGATTCTTGGAAAATGATTTTGTATCTAAGTTATAAGAAAAAAAATATGCTAATGAGATCAAGTGGAGTTCAAAATTTTGAGTTAAGGTTAATTGCATCAGAAAAACATGACTATATTTCTTTTGAAATAAATGAGTTTGATAATTATAAATCAATGCCTATAAGGTTGTTTTGTGATACACTCAAACCATTAAATTTTTTGAAATATCTTTATTATCCATAATTAGATACTTTGTATAAGAAAATCTTATGATGGTACCCCCATTTCCCTCCTTCCTGTCCCTAATCCACTGGGGATCATCCTTGGTGGGCATACTGGATCAGTCCATAGGGGAGGAGGTTATGAATTGCTCTAGAGGTAAGCAGTGTCTCTCCCCCTCTCCTTTGTATGTTGTTGCTGAGGGGGGCAATGTCTCTGGATATTCTCCCCCACCATGGCTCTTACATTCTTTCTGCCCTCTCTTCTGCTCAGTTCCCAGAGTCATGGTGGGTGAGTTTTAAGTGTCCTTTGTTGTTGAGATCTGAAGTGTCTTTGGACTTCTGCTTTGGGTTGTATTGAGTATCATTGGTGTCTGTCTCCATTGGCCTTTCATTGGTTATCTGACTTGTTCTGATGATAGTCTTCTTGTTTATCTGACATTTTTCTCATAGGTTTCATTTGGGGCCTAGATGATAAGCCAGGGGTGGTTCATCTCTTGCTGGGATGTCAGCCATCATCTCATGTTTTGTTGGTGGAATTTGGTTGACCACAGCTCTCTTACTTCCTTCTGAAAAATACAAACAGAATCTCCATCAGAGAGTGAGATCAGTATAGGTTAAATGAGACAAACATTGCTAATTTGGCAAGATTCTCCTTGGTGTAGCCTCTCTGTAGATCTCCGTAGTGGGAATGTCCCTTGGAGCTCTGGTTCTTGATCCCATAGGATTTTACCTTGGATTCCAGTTCCAGTTAAGGGTTCCTTGTCACTGAGCAGATCTCTTAGCCAATCTTAAAGCTGTTGATTACCCTACTAGGTTTAGTGCCACTCTTGCACAGGTGAGCACCTCTTGACTTGCTGGTCTCTTCCATATAACTGTGTGTTCAGCATTCTCGTGTCATCAGTCTGAATTGTATATCCGTGTTTTCTGCTTTCTCCAAATATCATTGACCAATTTTCCCTGGCAGCTCATGTAGCACCTTCTAGCACTACACATGCTACCTTCTGGGAGCTGGTTACCATTCTGGATCTAGCAGGATCTCAGTGTTTTAAGATGACATTCTCTTGTCAAACCATTAAATTTTGGAAAAAAAATTAGCGAATATACTTACTCCATGGTCCTAATATATTAAATCATATTACTTTTGATGACTTTTCATAGCTATGTAGTTTAAAGAAATGGTAAATTTGAAAATTTCAATACCTTTCTGTGCCTATAAAAAGCACATATCAGTTATATAAATCATGTGACTTGTTTTTATTCCAGCATTGGTTTATATATCAGCATTTGTACTAATATAGTAAGTATATCAAAATTTGACTGATTAGAAGACAAAAGTCTTTCATAATTTGCTACTTTGTTTTCTGTGTTTATACTCAAATAAGTGTTTGGAAGAGTTCATGTGTGTTGGAACCACTATTTTAGATGAACCATATACTGGGATTCTCAAACACTTGGAAATACATGCCACAGCTTTCACTTTCAGAAATCCTCAGACACAGTGTGACTCCTCATTATCTAATGGGTATTTGCTTTAGATTATGATTCAATTATGTTATGCTTACAAAACAGAGCAAACAACCACAGGAAAAACTATTCCATTATCCATATTATGTATTTTTTCTTAGTATTACCTGCTACTCAGTTTCCTAGAAATGAGAAACCGCAATAGATTCATATGAAATGTTTTCATCTTGAGAATGTGTTATACAAAGTCAGGGTAACTAAAAATGAGACATTTTTGAGGAGTGTTCACAGATGAAGATGGTTAAAAAGTCCTCCTAGTCTGTGACTTTTTTGACTATCTCCATTTTAATCCATCCATTCTTAATTGTTCCTTATAACCTCTGACTAGATTAGTGTGAGTCATTCTTAACCAATCCCCTTGAATGCATGACCCATTTTGTTTACTCCACTTTTTCTAATTAACCATTCTCAAATATTTCATATTTCATATTATATTTTATATTTGTCCTTGTTTGATTCATTTGTTTATTCATTCACATTTTTTCATACTTGAGCTTTTATCGATTATTTCTAAATATTACAAATTTTGGTAGAGAATTGAGATTATAACTTATTTGCTACTTATTAAATGTGAGTCAAATGCTTTCCTACCCATACACTAAATGGTTATCCATTTTCCTGTATGCTTCAAGCTCTTCCACTTCAACCAAAGCTTTCTACATTATAATCCTTGAGTCCATCACTTAGTGTATTATAATATGTACATATTTAAATATCTGTATCATTTATGGTCTTATAGTCTCTAGTATCAGTTCTCACTGCCATTCAAAATATTGTCAAAGAGTTGCCAAATAAAATACAGGATATTCAGTAAGTTTGATTTTTAAGAAAAAAAAACAGGTGAACTTTAAATATTAATTTCAGACAAAGAACAAATATATTGTAGTATATGAACACATATACAACATTTGTGATATGCATATACTAAAATTTATTTAATAAAATAGCTGGCTGTCCTTTATTCTTATTTACTCAGTCTGGAAAAGAACATATGGAATGTTTCAGTCTGAGTTTTTGATAATAGTATAATGTCTTTATCCATCTGGCACATACATGCAGTTATACCACAAAGTAAGCCCACACAGGAAGTTATGCTGGCTAAATGGAGGGATATAACCTAAGTATTCACTGGAAGATAAATGTGTAAAGGAAATTTAATATATATAATACAATGTATTTCTATTATGCCTTAAAAAGGAAATATTCAATATGAAAAATAGACAATGTTTTATTAAAAAACTCAAACATTTATTACTGAAAATAGTGAGTAAAACACACTGATTGATGCTTTCCCTAGTTTGGTAGTAGATTTGTATCTTAGAATTGTTAGATTTAATTAATTATTTAATTTATTTATTTAGGGTTTTTGATCTAGGATCTCCCTTTAACCCAGGCTGTCCTTGAATTCACTATGTAGTCTCAGGGTGACCTCAAATTCATGAGGATTCTCCTAACTCTGCCTCCCAAGGTGGTTCCTGGGATTAACCACACCTGTCTTAGAATTTCTTTTTAAAGTAGCAAGATGTTACACTTTCTTTTCCATTGCTGGGAAAAACAACAAACACAATCAAAAATAGCATATGGAAAGAAAGGTTTTAGATCGGCTTACATCTCAAAGGGATAATTCATCATGGTGGGGAAAATAGAAAGGTCTGAGCAGGAAGTCAGACTTGTATCTCTACACCAGGGAGAAAAAGTAGTCTGAGTGAGCTAGCACTGGCATGTTGGGCTAATAGATATCAATATCTACCCCCGGTGACACACATCCATCAGCAAGGCTCAACCTTGTAAAAGCTCCTCCAACTTGTGATCAAGTTTGAAGCTTATTCACAAATACATGAGGCTATGAGGGACAGTTCACATTCTAACCACCACAAGACTTATAGTAATATTGGTAATACTAGGTAACATTAATTGAACAATTATGGACCAGACACCAAGCTGAGGCTTTTTATACATTACATCCCTTAATCCTCTCAACAACTGTATGAAGCAGATGCCCCTGTTATCAATAAAGAACCAGATATTGATATAATTAGTAACTGTGGAGTCTGAATCTCAACATGGCATTTAACTTCTTGTTCCTAGATGTGATTTTATGTTGCCAGACTAGAAGTTGGCCAAGAAATCAAAATGATTAAGCATGTAAGGCATAAAATACAGAATGCAGAACAATGAGATACATTTCAAGTAACCCCCCCACATGCATGAATTATTGTATCTTAAAATACAACTGGAAGGAGAGCAAAAGTTTAGCATATATTAAATGTATAGGACTTTCTGTATAATGCCAGCTCATTAGTCCATTCATCCATTTCATGTATTCATAACTATTTGAAAAGTATATATTCTTTAAGATTTCTTGACCATCTGCTTTTCAAAAAATGCTTAGTAATCAGAGATATATATGTGATAAAGCTAAAGTCCTTACCTTAGAAAGATATACTTTACATAGCTTAAGCCAGTACTTAGATGAAGACAGTCAAAGAAGTTCCTGTTGTTATTGGTAGTGTTTCTAAAAATAAAAGTCTAGTAAAAGGATGCCTAGATAATAAAATCAAGCAATTGTCTCTGTTGACATACTATGAGTACTAAAAATAAGGGTATTTTAGTGTCTTTTAGATCTAGAAATCACCGTTATTTATTGCCATATTTGGATGTCAGAAATCATTAAATTTTTAATAAGCTACAGAAGCAGAACTTTTTATAATAAAATATCAATAAAAATATATGTTTGACTAGTCAGCAATACTCTCTCGACATAATAGAAGAACTGATTAGGAGAAAGTGCATATGCAGTAGAGACAAAACACAGCAATGATGAACTGATAAGATTTTCAGTAGATGCAGAACCAGCATGAAATTAAGTAGAAAGTATTCCATTGTTGGCAATTTTTTAAATGTTAGAAAAAATATAAAGAAGAATAAAATGAAGAAACGCTGATGTTAATGAAAAGTCAATGTTAATTCTATTACCACATGGATGTTGTGTTTAGCACTAATGTTCATTACATTGAATAAAATATCATTGGCCATTTCCTGTTTTTTTAAACATACACTTATCAATGTAATACATGTAAACGATGAATGATACAGACCTCAGTGTACAGGCCATTACTGGGCAGGCTCAGTATTAACATAGGCTGCTTTAAGTTCTATTTAATTCCATTCAAGCAGAATAAAGCAGAAATGGGTGCTTGAGAAGTAGCCTATGATGCAGGTCCAATGGTAATGGTAACTGACCCAGGAAGTGCTCAGGAGATAGAGAGGCTTTTAAGAACTCTCTGTCCTAAGTCGGTTTGAGATGGCCAAGCTGAACGTTAACATCAGTAAGTCATTAAACGTGGACTTTCTGGGAAGGTGCATTACTTTGGGAGAAATGGCTTTCTGTAGCTGAGACAATTGCTGCATGAGCTGACTGCTAAAAGCAGTCTGCTAACAGCACTTCAAACAGGGTAATAAGCCTGTCACTGATGGGGACATACATCGGTCTCCACCACGGGGGATAGTTTCAGAAACAGTCAGCAGATAGTTTCAGGAAAGGAACAGGCTCAATCCCCACCCTTCTCAATTACGTATAAACTACCTCATCCTATGTAGTTCCACTTTGTTATTTCTTTGGTTACCTCCCAAAGCTCTAGGTTACTTACATTTTACCTCTATTTCTTCCCTTTGGTGTTGTCATGACTTTAGAAAAATAGGTGCTTGTCAGAAAGTCAAAGTGATGGAATATTCTGGGGATGAAAGAGAGAGAGCAAGTGACACCATGATGTATTTGAGCATGTTTTCACCTTCTGGTCCTAGATGTATTACTGTGTGCTCAGCACCAAAGGTGCAAAGGGGGGAAACCAATAAACATTTCTGGCCTCACTTTTCTTTCTATTCTTCTCAATGGCTTCTAGTTTAGTTGTTATCTTAAACAAATCTGTTGAACTCTTCTTTGACTGCAATGTTATATTTACACTACTGATTTTTCTCCTTTTTTACTTTGTATGTATGCACGTACATCTACAGATGCATGCAGCCCAGACCCATTCTTGCAAAGGGCCAGAGAGAGATATCAGGTACCTACTCAGCTTTATTTCTGAGCCAGAGTCTCCTACAGAGTATGAAGATCCACAATTTTCACTTAGACTTACTGAAGTGGGAGTCTCCACTATTCTCCGGTCTCTCTCTGCCTTCCCAGGCTCCACCATGCTGGTGTTGTAGGCGGACATGACCTGCCCTGAGCTTTCCGTGGATGTTGCAGATGGAACTCCAGTCCCCAGGTTTGCACAGCAAGTCTTTTGAACCACTGAGATTTCTCCCGTGGCCCCTGTTTTGTTCTTTTAAATTGAACATGCTTTCTCTGGTCATTAGCATCTCTGGGCTTCTTCTTACTATGGACTCCAATGTCCCATTCTCCCCATCTCCATTGTCTGCCTTCTGTTTTACTGTCATCTGCCACTATGGGTTGACTTTTATGTGGTTCAATTTGTTGATGTTTATATTCTTTTTCTAAAACTGCAGCTATGTGGGCCATGCCTTTTCTTCCCTACCAAATATGATAATGGCTGCAAATTGCTCAGCAAACATTTATAAATCCTTGAATTCTCAGAGCTCTACTAAGCTGCATGATGACTGGGGGGGGGGGTTCCTGAACTCACTATGTAATTCTGTTTATGTGGCTAAGTAAAATTTTACACTTTTGAACCAACATTTAACATGTCGTCTCGTCAGTTGAGAATGGTGGTACATATCCATAATGCCAGCACTCATGAGGCAAGAGGAAGATCTCCATGGGTCTAAGGCTACCCTGGGCTACATTGCAAGACTCAAAAAAACAAATAATTAATAATAATAATAATAATAATAATAATAAATGTATAATGTCATACTGAATCTAAAATGAGAAGCTGTGAAATGTACTTCTACTCTATGTTCATTGTCTAGTGGGCCAGGATGGTTCCCTTCCACCAGGACCTGTGTCACCATGCCCAAGTTGCTGAAGAAGAAATGTTTCTAGCATCCTGAGTCTTCCACCTTTCACATCATTGCCCCACTAGTATTATGGAATTCTGGCTTCCCCTGAATTTGGGCCCCATGAAAACTCTCTGTCCTGTTCCAGCCTTGATTTCTAGGTGTGCTGCTTGAGTGACTCTCTTCTTTAGAGATGAGCCATTTAGGATGGGGATGAAGCTAGTGTGGTTCCTGGGCTTGACACACTTTTTGACATTGTTCTGTGTACATATATTCATTTAGTTGCATGGCTTTTAAATCCATACCTCATTGCTACTCTTCTCTATACCTGGTACCTTTCTCTATACCTGGGTCCTCAGGGTAGGTCGGCTCTGTGGTCTCTAAACAGCAAGTTCTCCATCTTCTGTGGATTTGATTTAAACAGTAAAACGTACTAATGTGTTTTCCATGTCCCAGAAACATCCTGGAGGCATATGCTCACCCATGTTCCTGATGAATACCTGTCTGCTTTGATCTTTGCATCCCACAGAGACTAATGCTCATTCCCAGGATGGATCTCTAGCCTCAGTCTTGTCTGAACTACCTGCTCCACAGTCAGGCGATGAAACAGAAAAGCACAAAAATGTTATATCTGGCCACTTAATATTGTCAGTGACTTTTTCACGTTTATTATTGTGAAGTGTTTAAGAGCAATGTATTTATACTTTTACTATTTCTCCCTTAGAAGAGAATTTTCTCAATTCTTGAATATTTCATTTCTATTTTGGAAGCAAATATTATCATATTCTATTTAAATATACTTATTAAAACTGAAAAAGCTGAATAACTTGACTTATAAGAAAACTTGTGCATAGATCGTTGTCAGAAAAAAAGAAAAGATATATTATTTCCACTAATAAGAACAATAGCTGGCAATTGAAAAAGAATCCAATTTTTATGAAAAGACACTATGTGTCATAAAAGTAACATACCTTTCTTACACATAAAAACAATGGTGTTATTTGCAGAATGCATACATTATTGGGTTCCAAGTTTATTGGGAAAAGAACATTAAACAAATTGCTGGAGTTTATGCTGATGTAAAAGTTGCAACAGAACATAGAACCATTAGCCTCAGTTCTCATTCTTTGAAACAATCCTCAAGCATTACACACATAAATACATCCCAAAGAGTTCTCTGTGCAGGCTTTAGACTGGAGGTGGTGGCCACAGGTCCTTGGCTGTGGTTAGTTACTTTCAATATTTCAACCTTCAAGCAAATTGTTAGGGTTAAATACCAAGTAAAGACCTTCATAGCCCACCCTTCCCTCAGTAGATCCCTTCAACCGAGTTTGGGTGCATTCAATTAGAACGTGAGACAATAAATGATCTTGCCTTTTCAGAGTCCATTTCTGATTTGATTTCCTTCAAGTCTGAGTTAGCAAGCTTATTCCTTTTTAATGCTGACAACATTTTCCTTGTTTCTGAGGTAGAGAACAGTAAGGCTAGAGTCTGGGCAGGACCTGGAGAAACCCAGGCTTAGGGAGAGTTTGCACCTTCCCTGCAGCCATACAGTCTGCTCACAGGGGTGGAGCTGTCAGCAGGGGCCTTCTTCTTTCAGGCCACCTGGCTCCTCTTCTGTCTCCATCTGGGTCCTTTCCTTGTGATCTAGAGTGACATTAGAAAGCTCTACATGGATGACTGACACTTCCTTCACAGGTTTATGTAGGGCCTCATTAGAGTAGTGCATCCAACCATTGTTTCAGAGAGAAGGGCCATGTTCTTGAGCAGCTGCACGTGACCCTCCATGGAGACTTGTTTTCTACAACCACCCCTCTGGGAGAGGCACTCATACTGTTCCACAATTAAACACCTCGATTTCTTGGAAAACCTAGGTTTAAGCTGTCAAGTAAAGAGAAGGTAGCTCCTAATATCATCAAGTGAATAAAGACAATAATTGATTGCTCAACTCTTGGATGCAAGGGCTGTGACCTGGCATAGTGTCCACTGACTGGGTTTGCTGCTGCCAGAATGGATATATTCCAGCTCTCATTAGCCTTTACTTCTCTAGGGATCACACAGGTCCAATTGATCCAGTTTATTGATACAATGGACACCACTCTCCTTCACCAGTGTCAAAGCTGCAGCCTCACGAGAACCCTCCTCTCACAATAATTGATTTAATCCAGCCACACTGGAGACTTTTCCAGTGGTGCAGATATCTATTGTGATGAATTCTTCCACATGCATGAGAAATTGCCACCCTGTTGTAGATGGGTCACCAACAATCCAGATACTTATGTGTCATCCTTGCTTTATTTGCTTATTTATTTTTTGATTTTTTTTTGAGGTAGGGTCTTGCTGTAGCCCAGGCTGACCTGGAATTCACTATGTGGTCTCAGGCTGGCCTTAAATTCATGGCAATTCTCCTGCCTCTGCCTCTTGAGTGCTGGGATTAAAGGTGTGCACCACCACGCCTGGCTACCCCTTGTTGTTTTTCAATCAGAGGAACCTTAGCTGGTGTTTTAGTTTTAATGTGATAGTTTGAATGCAAGGCCCAATAGATTCAGGTGTTTTATTAAAACTGAGCTTACAACTTGAGTCCATAGTAAGCAGATCCCTGCTACAGGGGCCTTGCCACTGGGGGCAGATCTGAGTCCAGCCCTATTAGGGATGTTAAGAGCAGTTTGGAGGCCTGATTGTTTGTGCTTTCTGGTATTGGTACTTCCTGTCTTGTTTGGTGGGGTCTCTCTCTCTGCTTGGATTTATGGAAATGAGACAGCTTCTCACAATGGATGAGAGTCGAGGCCCAGGAAGTGCTCCTCATAAGCTCTAAGTGAGCATGATGGGTCAGTACTGCCTCTATATGGTTGCACATGAGCAAACCAGTTCCAGGAGAAGTCTCACATCTTGCATCTAGTAGGTAGGTCTTGGAATGCAACAAACATTATTTGGTAAAATGAATTTCCTTTAAGTCTTTGAGGAAGGTCTTTAAAGCCCAACATAGTTATAAATTCTATTAGTAAATTATCTAGTTGATAGCTGACTCTGGAGTAAGACCCCATCCATCTCAGACTCATTCATGTTTATCTCAGAACGCCCTCTAACACCCCTTTGTGTGGACAGGAGGGCTCCTTGGCCCTAGGACAGGAGAAAAGGAGAACAGAGTCTAAGGGTAACAAAACTCTGTGCCCTTGAGAACAACTATTAACCATTTACCAGGCTGCCTGGTGTTTCCCCCACTCCCCAAATCTTAAAATTAGAGCAGAGGTCACTATTGTTTATCCAGTGATAGAAAAACACCTGTAGTGGGAACTGCTAATTAAAAACCTTACCTGAGGGGAAGACACTGTCCAGCATCCTTGACTGGATGCTCCAGCTGACTGTCTCCATGGGGCTTCCCCAGTCATTTCTCCTGGGTCTGGGGAGTGCATAACCTGATGTTCTGTTATTTATCTGTTTCTTATTATTTCTACTTTCACTTCTCAGTGGAGCTACTCTAGTCATTTCTGCAGCAAGTGCCCAATTTGATGTTTAGTTATTTATAGGCTACTTGCCGTCGGTTCTCTTACTTTTGCTTGGTATACGTATTAAACATACTTTTTAAAACTGAAAGTATGGTTATTATATAGCACACTTCTGGTAGGACAGTGGGTATGGGTAGATTGTATAAACTACTTTTGAATTGTCATGGAAAGTTTTCTACCAGGAATTAATCACAATTATTTCTTAAAATATGAAAATGACATTAGTAGATATTAAGGAAAGACTAAGTTTTAAAAATATATTTTAATTTATTTATTTGGAGAGAGAGGGAAAGAGAGAGAGAGAGGAGAGAGAGAGAGACAGAGGAGAGAGAGAGAGCACATAGCCCACTTCAGGGCCTTCTGCCACTACAAACAAACTCAAGATGCGTATGTCACTTTGTGTATTTGATTTGACTACTATGAAATTGGACCTGGGCTGATAGGCTTTGCAAGCAAGTGTCTTTAATGCTTAAACTATCTCTCCAGCAACCAAGACAAATTTTAAAAAGACTCTAGGTTTATATATTAAACCTGAGAATTATAATTGCATATATAATTGCTAGTAATTAAAACAAATAAGTGAATATTTATAAATGTGAAATGAATATACCTTTATCAAAATGCTCTTGGAAAACAGGCAAGATTTCTAATAGCCAAGTTTTCTTATAAGTCAAAATGCTCTTGGAAAACAGGCAAGATTCTGATTTGCTACCTCACCAATGACTGTCACTTGCTATTTCAAATGGGATGAAAAAACGCAGATAATTCTCATAAGCCAGTAATAAGGACTCTAACGGAAAGCCTGTGGATGGAGAGAAGAGTGTTCTTATGTCTAAAATGATGATGTCATTAAGCACGATGTTGCTACTATAATTATTAATTGTGTACATTTTCTTTTTATTTTTAGCTAGACTTCTTTTGACTACTTGCCTTAAAATCCAGTGCATTAAAGCAATACAAAAAATTAGAGTGCCAGAGAATCACAATTCAGCTCTGAATCTAATTGGTCAGACCATTTTCATTATAGGCAAAAGGCTATATTGGTTGACTTTATAAAAAAAAAGAACTTTCAATTTTAAAACATAAAATACCTTTCTCAGGCCAATATTAAGGGAACATTTACAGAATGATGTTGAAAGGCAGTGTATTTTTGAGTAATTTTATTCCTTATGCCACTTGAACTAAGTCTTGAAAGGAAAATGTAAGCGTTTTCCTGCATTTAAGGTTTATCTATGATAAAAAATATATGGCTTTTTCAAAACAAAAGCAGTAGGAATATGGGATAAAAGAGCCATGTTTACAGTGAAATATATATTTCTACTGGTTGTGATCTTAAGAAAATCCAAAGGCTGAAATGCTTTTGGTATTTCTTCTTTTTATAAGCCATTCTACAAGAACAAAATGGTAGCTCAGCATGGAGCAACAATTACAACCACATCAGGTATATTTCAGTATTTGAAAGCTGAAATTTTTCTCTTGCATGGGTTATAGTTTGAACATTATAACTGCGTGCTTTCTGTGTGAAATTGGACAAGTATTTAACCCTTCATTACCACCTTCCTCTAAATTGTAAATGGCTATTTATCTCTGCATAGTTTGTTAACCAGTTTCCATCATTGTGAAAATATCCCTGAGATAAATAAAGGACAAAAGGTTTACTGTGGCTCATAGCTCCAGAGGTTTGAGTTCATGGTTACTCTGGGCCCCTGGTGAATCTGCCAGCATAGCAAGTGCACATGGTATAGTGGTTTTCCTCACAATGCTGAGAAGCAAAGGAAGAAAGAGGAAGGGGTCTAATATACCCTTCAAGGGCATTCCCCCAATGTCTTGATTTCTTCATCTAGGCACCACTTTTTAAAGTTTCTACTAGTCCCCAAAATGCCATAAGCTGGCAACAAGCCATGGCATTTCAGATATCCAGCTGACTGAGGATGGGGAAGGGGGGCAATGGGGAATTGGGGATAACAACTCATGGTTGGCCCACTAAACAATGTAACTCATTATGAACAATAAAGAAAAAAGAAGAAGATTGCTCTGCTATATTTACTGATGGTCTGTCTAATTCTGCCTCAAGTGTGGAGTGGTGGACCAGTGGTTGAGAACCCCTGTTGGTGAATGATTCTTTAATTTGTGGAGTCTCTTACTGACATCACTGGTTCTTTCTCTAGGATGTCTGATACATATTCATGCACAGCCACTAGATCCATGGTTGCTTCTTGCCAGTGTGGACTGCTGGCATCATATGAATAAAATTATATGAATTGAATTTCCAAGAGGAAAAGAGAGATTCTCTTGTGAGTTTTTAAGCAAGAAGAAATGTACATTTTCTCCCATTGACTACATGTAGGAAAATTTGTAGTCATTCAGCAGACAAGTAGCATAATATCACGGTCTTCTTGACTTCCATCCGTATCTCTAAGGAAGCTCTTTAAAAATGATATTGAGCCTGGAGAGATGGCTCGGTGTTTAAATGCACTTCTGTATAAGTATGAGGACCCGAGGGGGGCTGAGACTGCTCTAGTATGTATCTCCGGACCAGGAAAAGAGCTGGTTATGGCATGCACACCTGTGACTCCAGTCCTATGCAGACCAGAAAATCACTGGAGCTCCGAAAAGCAAGATCCTAAAACAGTAAGAGATTCTATCACAATGAAAAAAAAAACAGGTGATGAGTGATGGAGGGGAGCCTCACTCTGATCACTCCAGGAAAGCCCTTGGGGTGCTCCATCAGCACATACACACTTGCATATAGCACACATGCACCATGCAGTAGATAAACCAAATCATAATACTACATATGTACAAGTAATAATGATAGTAGCAATAACAGCAAGAATATTGACTCTTTACCTAATGAAGAAAATCATGATGTCATAAATATTTAGGATTGAAATTTAACAACTGCATTGAATGGTAATTTCCAGTTGCTATCATGAAAGATACACAATACAGACTTGCATAACACAACTGTATTCTTTTGATTAATTCTATTTACTAAAAACTCTGTTTTTAACACTTTAAATTTTTATTTATTTATTCATTTGAGAGAGAATGAGAGAAAGAGAGAGAGAGGGAGAGAGAGAGAAAGAGAGAGAATGGGTGTGCCAGGGCCTCCAGCCACTGCAAACAAACTCCAGACACATGTGCCACCTTGTGCATCTGGGTTTACGTGGGTACTGGGGAATCAAACTTGGGTCCTACTGCTTAGCAGGCAGACGCCTTAACCTCTAAGCCATCTCTCCAGCCCTAAAACCTCTATTTTTAACTAGAAGAAAATGAATTATTAGCAGTAATATGTTTAGGAAAGCTATTTATGGTAGAATTATAAACTTTTAAATTAACTTATAAACTTTGTCAAGATAGGAAAATCAGATTCATAAAAAGCATCATAGATCCTCATGTCCTGCAAAGTCTTAGTAGTGCCTGAATTATTTATAAAGCTAAATTATTTTATACTTATATGGTAGCTGGAAGTGTGCTCAGTACTTTGCAAAACACTAGAGATAAAGTTAGACCTATGAAGAAATCAAAGTATGACAGTAGGGTGTATAAGCTTTTTGCTAGAGGTCTTTGATAGGTTGCAAGTATGTCATCTAATTAGACTTCTCATAGTAAAAACCGCCTTATAAAATTGCTTAAGTTTGCAGAAGCATAAGAAAAGTTGCTTCATGTGTAAATCATAGTAGCTTGTCATAATTGCAGAATCTTCATGGATAATATGCACTGTCAGAAGTCAGTCAGCTGGTTAGTAGCTGGATCCAGGTACCTTGGCTTGCACACCAGTAATCCACCCGTTTGCAAAATTGGAGATTTATTTTTAATAGCAGAGAATAGGATCCACCTCAGTGAATAATCCATCTACATTTAAAAAGAATGACATTTTCTTGTATAAGGTATAATAACTCATAAATAACAATTGGGTTAAAGAGGTTTATAATGTTTTTCAAACTACCTATAATTTAGTTCTATCATGCTCTCAGTTGCTCAGAATAGTTGTAAAACTTCCTACTATGAATCTGGGTTTAAAATGTTTCCCTTGAGTTTCAGATTTTTGGCCTCATATATTTTGAGGCTTTATTATTATGCAATACATATGTATAATTATTAAGTCTTCTTGATGAAATGGTCTTTCAATATTTATGAAATGTACTTTTAATTTCTAGAAATCCTGTTTCACCTTTTCCTGCCAGGTTTCTTATACTTACAGTTTCTATTACATATTTTTCAATCTACTGGCTCACAGCCAGTATACATTTTTATATTAAAGTGCCTTTCTTATATATACGATATACTTGGGATTGCTCTTTTTCTGTTTATTTCTGTTTTTACCTGCTATTCTTTCTCTATTTCTTTTTTATTAGTTGTCATACTATTTAGTATAACTACTTACTTTTTATCTATAGCACTTTCATTATTTTTCATCATCTTTCCATCCTCAAAGCAAACAATAGTGATATTATTAATGCTATTTATATTTTGTGATTTCTCCACAGATTCTTATATGTACCTACATAGAAATTGCATTTAAAATTTAATGTAATATGTAGCAAACTTGTGATTATATCTCATGCTCTCTTCCTTCATTTTTATGTCATGAATGTCATATTTATTAAATTTCATCTCATATAACCCTATAACATATTGCCATAATTCCTTTGCACATGATAATTTTATAGGCAGTGACATTTATCAGAGGAGTGATTACTGGTAATTGAAAACTTTTTCCATAATATTGGATTTATATATCTTAATGAAATTCAAAGAAAATAAAATTGTCCCTTGGCTTTAGTTCCAGAATCCCCGTGGATATCAAAATTCATAGATGCTCAACTGATTATGTAAAATATTCCAGTATTTGCATATAATCTGTACATATCTTCCCTTCTATTTTAATAGTCTCTACAGTAGCTATTATAAATACCATGTAAATTGCCTCTATACTATACTATACTATACTATACTATACTATACTATACTATACTATGCTATACTATACTGTTAAAGAAATAATATCAAGAAAGCAGTTCTTGTATATTTGATACAGATGTGAATTTTTTCTGAATGTTTTTAATCCACGGTTGATTGAATCAGCAGATACAAAATAAACAAGTTATAAAGTGTTGACAGTCTAGATTTTCTATCAACCCCAACACACTCAACACACAACATACTCACACACACACACTTTAAACGTTTTTGAAGCTTTTATTTTCTTTCTAGACATCAAAGTTTTCACATGGTATCATTTCCCTGTGGGGGAGTCTGTTCAACATTATTTATAGCAGTATTTTTTTCTGGCAACAAGTCCTCTTAGTTTGAGTTTAGTTTAAAAATCATACAAATTCATGCTTACATCTTGAATGGATATTCTCACTGAATTTAGGACTCTGGGCTGGTAGTTTTTCATTTTCATTTTTAAAATATTTAATTTATTTATTTGCAATCAGAGAGATAGAGAGAAGAGAGACACAGAGATTGGGCACACCAGGGCATCCAGCCAATGCGAATGAGCACCAGATACATCTTGCTTACTTAGGTACTTGGGAATCAAACCCAGGTTGTTTGACTCTGTAGGCAAGTATCTTAACCACTGAGCCATTTCTTCAGCCCCTATTTTTATTTTTTTAAAACACATTTTTTAAATATATATTTATTGTCCATAATGAGTTACATTATTTAGTGGGCAAACAATGCGTTGTTATCCCCAATTCCCCAATTCCTCCCCTCCCCATCCCTGATCAGTTGGATATCCTTCTCCGTGGGCTGTCTGTATTAGTCCTTGTGGCTCCAAAATGCCCCCTCACAAAACACATGTTTTTGGGTCACAGCAGTTTCTGACCTAGTCACTGGCATTATCTTTTTCTTTATTTTATTTTTTGCATCATATGTTAGGATTTTCTCTCTTGTGCTTCAACATGGTTCTGTTCATAAGTATTTTCTCTGCTTGGAGTCACAAGGTTTTGGAACCTCCAAATTTATCTTTGTAAAGTTTGAGAAAATTTAATTCATTATTTCTTCAGATATTTTTCTAATTCTTTGAAGTTTTTACTTTATCAAAGGCTGTAATTATAAGTGTTTTAGATGTTTGCTTTTGTCCAAAAGACTCCTGGTCATATTATTTCATTTTTCTCTTTCTATTGTTTACATGAGATAATTTGTATTATTCTGTGCCTGGTCTTTTTTACATTCTTACTTAAGTAAATTTGATTTAAAAGACAATCTCAGAATTGTCCCTTTAAATTCTATAATTATACTTAGTTTTAAAAATCATTTATTTATTTGCAAGAGAGAGGGGAAAGAGAAAGAGAGAGAGGAACACACCAGGGCCTCTTGCCATTGCAAGCACACTCCAGATGCATATGCCACTTTGTACATCTGACTTTATGTGGGTTCATAGGCACTGGAGGTTTGAACCTTGGTTGAACAGAAGTTAGCAGGCTTTGCAAGCAAGTACATTTAATGGCTGAACCATCTCATCAGCCCGATTTTCTTTTATAGCTTATTATTTCCTCTTCAGTATGCTATTTTAATTCTCTTTGCAGTTACATTTATCATTTTTGAGCACAGATAAAAGAGTTTTTTAAAAATTTCTTTTAATACCTGCTTCATCTTGGCATTGCAGTCTTTTCTCCTGCCCAGGTTCAACATCCCTATGCTTCATGTGCCAAGTAGTTTTGAAATTTTTTTCTACACCTTATGAATTTTTTGTTGTGGATTCTTTGGATTTTTAATGGGGATTGATGATTTCTGTTAAATTTAGATGGAATCCATTTCATACTTGACTTTTGGCTGGAATCTCCAGTCTCAGCTCAGCATTTCCATCTCCAATGCACTGCTTTGAGTTTTCCTAAGTACACTCACTTATAGTTTCAGGAGTCCGCCAAATATATTGTCCTGGTCTGAAAGAATAATTAGGGACTCACATCTCATGTTTTCTTATTGAGTTGATTCTTTCATAAATAAGGAAATGAATATCTATGATTCACTTGAGTATTTTTTTTATTTGCTAGGACATAGCCACTGTAGATTTTCTATCGAACTATTTGCAAACTTTATGTTGTCAAGTTTAGTTATAGTCATAAAAACCGAAAATGTACTCTTCTGTTCTATTCTGGCTTTATAGAAATTTAGTCGCTTTGAAACCTTATTTTTCAGTATTATCTAAAATTTTGTGTACTTTGAATATATGTCAATACCATAATAGCATATTACAGTACCATAATTTCATTTGATATTCAAATTCTCAATATTTCATAATTAAATCTAATAAATTCCTTCAGACAGGAACATATCTCAAGGTAATAAAGGTTTTATATATATAGCAAACCTATAGCCAGCATTATAATATATGGGAAAATACTGAGAACATTTTCTTATCATTTGGAGCAAAACAAGGATTACAAAAAGGAAAGGAAGAAGTAAAATTATCCCCATTAGTATATGACATGATTATATACTTAAAACATCCTAAAGACTCTACCAGAAAAGTCATAGATCTGATAAATGCTTTCTGTAAAGTAGCAGGGTATGAAATTAGCATACAAAAATTAGTAGCTTTTGTAGTACAAATAATGGACTTTGCCAAGAAAGAAATTTGGAAAAATTATAAAGACTGATTTTGGCACAGAAACAGACATGTAAACCAATGGAATAGAGGAAATGACCCCAAAATAGATGTACACAGCTACAACCACTTAATTTTCAACATGAGTATCAAAAACATATGTTTTTAAAAGGACAACATTTTTATTAATATATTTCTCATTACTGAAAAGAAACTCTGAATATTCAAGTTTTGTGTTGGTACTCCCATTTCCCTCCTCCCTACCCTATTCCACTGAGGACCCTTCTCAATGGGATTGCTGGAATGCTCCAAGGGATGGAGGGCTATGAGCAGTTATTTTTTTTAGGTGGCGACAATGCTTCTGATATTCCCTCCATCATGCCTCTTACAATTTTTATACCACCTCTTCTGCAAAAGTTCCCTAACCAACTAGTGTTGAGGTCTTAAGAGTCTTTGTGTTTCTACTTTGGACTATTTTGAATATCCTGGGAGTCTATCACCATTACTCTTGAGTAGGTTATTGGTCTTTCTGTGGGAGCAGCACTCTTACTCATCTCTCCACTTCCTCTGTGATTTTACCTGGGCCTTAGATGTGTTAAGGGTGTTTCATCTCCTGCCTGGAGTCAGCTGTCATTTCAAGTCTTGTTGGAATTGGGTTGTCCATGGTTCTCACAAACCTCTGAAAAACACAGATTCTCCAACAGGGAGTGAGATCAGCATAGGTTAAATGGGACAAACACTATTAATTTGGTGAGATTATACTGGGTGTAGCCTCTCTTTAGGCCCATGGATAGTGGAGGCTTCTCCTTAGAGTCCAAATTCTTGGTTTCCATAGGAATTTGCTTTGGATCCCAGTTCCACCTAAGGGTTCCTTGCCACTGATCAGATCTCTTAGTCAATCAGATAGCCATTAATTACCTGCCTAGGTTAACTGCCACTATTACACAGATGAGCAATTCTTGCCATGCTAGTCTCTGTTGTATAGCAGTGTCCTCTGCTTTCTCCCAATATCTGGGACCAATTTGCCCTGGCAGTTTTTATGGTTCATTCTAGCAGTATGTGAGATAACAATCTGAGAACTGACTTCCTTCCAGGTTCCAGCAGGGTCTCTCAGTACTTTGTGAAAGCAGCCTATAGTACCTTCAGCAATGGAGTCTTATCTTTTGCCTTGGGTGTGTAATCAAGTGCTTTGACAGAAGCCTGTCTTGTTTGGGGAACTCATAGGTCTCTCTGATCAATTGCTTAATGTGGGAAGTAACCAATTTCTGGCACAGGGAATTATAAGCCAGAGCCAATTGTATTAGAGTTAGGCTTCATCCCACCCCCTTCAGAGCCATTCTTACCAGAAGATATCCATTTATTCCTCTAGAGAGTTATATATTTAGCCTACTGTCTAAGAGTAAGGATTTTGTGTTATCAATTCAGTTTGGATTTAGTTTTGTGTATATGTCCCCTTGCTCTCCCATTTCCTCCACCTAACCCCTTCCATCCAGCTTGATTGACTAGATTTGAATGTCAGATTTGCTTACTATTTAAGCTTAACCTGATTAGGAACTGCAAATGAGGGAGAATATGTAGTGTTTGTCTCTCTGTTCTTGTGTGAGTTTGCTAAAGTGTGATATGCTCCAAGTCCATTACTGTCTTGCAAATTTCATCATGTCTTTTTTCCTTATTGCTGATTAGAATTCTATGGTGTATATGGGCCACAACTTTAATATCCGTTTGTCAAATGATGGGTATTTGGGCTGATTCCAATTCTTAGCTATTGTGTATTGAGCCACTATAAATATGGTTGAACAAATGTCTTTGTATTGATGAGAGGAGCCTTGAGGGTAGATGCCCAGGAGAGGGATACTTGAGTCAGTTGGTAGCTCTATTTTCTTCTTTTTCAGAAGCCTACAAACTTACTTCCATTGTGGTTGTACAAATTTGCCTTCCCAGTAGCAGGGAATGTATTTCAAAACGGAAACCTTTAACAAATGTGTTGGGAAAATTGAATATCCAGTTGTTGAAAAATGAAATTTGATCCATATCTCTGACTCTATAAATGAATCATTTCAAATGAATTAAAGATGACCTTAATGTAACAACTAAAATGCTAGAGGAAACTATATCAGGATATTGGCCAAAGCAAAGGCTGTCTGAAAAGGACCCTAATGCCACAGGAATAATGCTATGATTGACAAGTAGGATGGAATTCAAAAGCTTCTCCACAGCACAGGAAACAATCACAAGTAGAGTTAGCATATAAAATGGGAGAAAATTAATGTCAGTTTATATTGGGCGTATGGATCATATCTAGATTCCAAAAAGAGTTGCTCACATGCACACACACACACACACACACACACACACACACACACACGATTGTGTCAATCAATGGGCTGAAGAACTGAACAGTTCTCAAAAGAAGAAACACAAATTATCAGCATATATATATTTATATATATTTCATTTTCAAAATCTCTAGACATTAGGGAAATGCAAATAGGCATGATTTGAGATTCCATCTCCCCTCAGTCAGAATGGCCATCATCAAGAAAGCAAATACTGGGATCCAAGGCAAATTCTTATGAAGAGCAAGAACCCATATTCCAAGGGTAAGCTCTCACTAACCATGGACCCACAGAGAGGCTACAACCCATTAGAATCTTACTAGATTTACAATGATTGTCTCATTTAACTTATATTGATCTTACATTCCATTGGAGATTCTGTTTGTATTTTTCAGAAGGCAGCAAGAACTGTGGGCAACCCAATTCCACCAATAGGACCTGAGATAATGGTTGACACCTAAGCAGGAGATGAACCACTCCTAACTCATCATCTAGGGCTCAAATGAACCTTTGAAGGAGTGGCGAGATGAGCAATAGAACTACTTCCACAGCAAGTCAGATAACCTATGAAAGGGTCATGGAGACACACTGAGGACACCAAAATAGTCCAAAGCAGAAATCCAGAGACAATTAAGATCTCAACAGTAAAACAGACTTAAAACTCACCCACTATGATTCAGAGAACTTTGAAGAAGAGAGGTAGAAAGATTGTAAGAGCCATGGTAGGGAGAATATCCAGAGATATTGCCGCCCTCAACTACAACAAAAACAACAACCACACACACACACACACACACACACACACACACACGCACACACACACACAATGAAAATTGGTTACTGCTTGTATAATTCATAATCCCCTATCCCATGGACCATTGCAGCAATCCCACTGAGGCTTGCCCTGAGCAGGTTGGGGGTAGGGAGGAGTGAAATAGGGGTAACATCACAAGGCTGGCTCATAAAGTTTTTCTAGTTGTTAACAATATATAATTAAAAAACATGATAAATAATACTGGGTTTTATGTGTGTATGCATAGATAAAAATTAAAATCTAGTATTCATCTATGATTACACAGAGTCAGAAAAGCATATGTCACACATTTTCATCTATCTATCTATCTATCTATCTATCTATCTATCTATCTATCTATCTATCACCAATGGCAGTCTGTGTAATCCCGATCAAAATTTCCTATGACATTATTCACACACATACACACACTATATATATATATATATATATATATATATATATATATATATATATATATATATGGGGTCATAAAACTAGAAAAGGATCACCACAAGACAAAGAATATTAAGGGAGTGGGGATAAAACGAATGGAACACTTCTGACGTGAAAGCAGAAGAGGGGTACTGAAGGGCAAACCTCAACCAATAAAAGGTCTGGCAGGGATGGGGAGGGATTGTGGAAGGCGGACAAATAAGAACAAAATGCCACAATGTAACCCATTACTTTATATGCAAATTAAAAACCTAATTAAAAATTTTCTTCAAACACTTTGCCAAATTGAGTTTTTCCTAATTATAGTCTCATGATGATAGAACATTTGACAATTCGGAGAAGAAAAGAATATTTTTCAGTTTGAGTATTTAAGTTCACCTAATAAATTATTATGCTAAATATTAAAAGCCATCTAAAAGTTTCCAAAGCAGGTATATCAATGGTCAGAAGGCATCAATGGGAATTTTGTCTCTGTAAAGACCAAAGATTTGTGATCTATGTTGGTGGTGACCTTAGAAGAAAAATCAAGGGAATAAATTATTGTGTCAAAATTACCGTTATAGGCAATGTTTTTGATGTCATAGGGCAATCTCTGCTTCCCTTTCTTCTTATAATTGTATCAGTTTCTCATTGTTAAAGAATTCCTCACCCTAAGCTACTCTATTATTTCTGGAATTTGTAGAAAGGTCAGTGAGTCTCTGGAGTTGTGATTACTTTTTCTAGCTGACATTTATTGATCTCATTACCTTCATGCTCATATTTCAAAACTTTTTTTTACTCTGCTACCATTTCAAAGATGACAGAAATGCTACAGTGCTCATTGTATTAGAACTGTATGTAATTAAAATTTGTTCTCTGTGTTTCATCACAGTTTCTCTTTTATAAGCACAGCAAGTATTGTTTATAAATTAGATTGTTATAATTAGAACTCACAATGTGCATAAAATCAAGTCTGAATTTATATTCTTACATATATTTTATGTCTCTTCATAAAAATGAGTACCGAAGAATCTTTGACATAAAACATTTGCTGGTGCTGAAGAGCTCATTTGACTCTCGCCATTGCCAATGCTTAGTTTTAATTGACTGCTTCCAAAAACTTTTCATTTTTGCAAAATCAGTTGTTTCTTTTTAAAAGCCTAGAAAAAAAATAAAGAGATGTGAAATGAAGATGATTAAATAAAATTATACTTGAACATCCTTCAAATTCCATTAGCAAGACTGAGCTGAATTATAAGACAGTTTTATCTCTCTCTATATCACTTATCAATCTATCACACACACACACACACACACACACACACACACACACACACACACACACACACATATATATATATATATATATATATATTTAACTCCAGATTTCTAGCCTATTTTACCTGCCTACATTCAAAAGAAACTTTAAATGGATGGTTAAACTTATTTTAAAAGGTATAGTTAAGTGCATAAGGACAGGAATAGGGCCCTTCTTATCTTTGGTCTGTTTAAGCCACAATTATACATACTGAATCCATTTTTCTGGTGTGCAAAAGACCATCTAACCAGAAAGGTACAGAAATTTTCCTTATTAGTGGTAAGATGAGACACAGGACATAGAGCTGCCACAATGAATCAGAAATATAATCTATGAACATTTCTTGGATGTTAGGGAATGAAAATGACCCTTATTTATAGATATATTAAACTGTAGCTGCTAGTTATGACCAAAAGCATTATTGGATAGAACCTCTCATGCTTATGTGTATAAGTTAAGTACTTATTAATTCAGTCCTAATTATTAATTTCTTTATTCTCATTTCTAATTTGAGTGACGAAAGTCAGAAAAATGTGGCTGCCTGTCAGTGCCAGTCAGCGAGTTTTAAGGCTATCCAGAGGCATGGCACCGCTCAGTAACAACATACTAGGGCCAGGAGAACCTGACTGAATACTAGGCTATCCATGGTCCCCTGTCACAAGGACTGATCAAGACGACCCACGGAGGAGGATATCCAGCTGGTTGGGGATGGGGGAGGGGGAGCATCGGAGAATTGGGGATAACAACTCATTGTTTGCCCACTAAATAATGTAACTGATTATGGACAATAAAAATAATAAAAAAATAAAAAAATAAAACCTCAACCTAACATTTTTCTGTAGTTTTGTTAAACTTTATATGTCTTGCTTTGTTCACATTTATTTAAAGATGGCATGTGACATTCATTAGTCTTAGGAAAACTATAACCTCCCTGTGGAATACAAAGACATGTTGATCATTTTGGATTTTTCTCTTAGGCCCAGGGAGAATATTTTTGGTAGAAATCTCCAGAATCACAATAGAATATTCTAATTCCAGGAAGATAATATACTCATGCACTATTTTGAAGGGTCCATCTAATGCTTCTTGAGGAAAATGTCTCCAGGTCTTTTCTTAAAGAAAATGAAGTATAGACAAATGTATGGCTAATGTAAAGATAAAATATTTTCTAATAATTAAATTTATCTACATAGAAAATAAGTTAATTTAATATAGAGAACCTGTCCATTTTTTCTAGAGTTTAGAGCTACATCTCAGCCACTGAAAAGCAGTTTACTTTAACAACATAAATGCTTTTAAATGTTGTTCAAAGATCAACTGTCATCCTGACATCACAAGAAACTTTTTCTGTGAATACTGTTATCATTAAAGAATATTACTGCAAATGACATCCACATGTTTCTGAGTGGCACTTTGAATTATACACCATTTACCAGATTAATTGGCTAATCAATTATCAATACTATTTTATTTATTCCAAATAATGTTAAAAGGACAATTAGTCACATTTGCTCATTGATAAAATAGATTATTGGTTACTAAGAATCAAAGAAATCAAAGAAATTTATAGGTGCTAGAAAAGTTCAAATTTGAAGTCCTTATTCTATGGTAATGTCTTTGAAACTCTTGAGTGAATCATGAAACAATGCCCTCCACACATGCTTCAGCCAACATGAAAAGTTTTGCAATTTTTAAGTTGGTCTTGAAATCACTTTTGAATAGTGTTTGTTGAATCTTTGATATTCAACATATTTTAGTTTCTATAAAGTACACATTTATATGATAAAAGTGAATGTGTTGTAAGTTTTGTTAATCAGAGCTTTTCAGCTCTTTAGAAAATTAAAGTGTGTGTGAAAGTGAGAAAGTGAGAGAAACACACACACAGAGAGAGAGAGAGAGAGAGAGAGAGAGAGAGAGAGAGAGAGATTCATTTGGTTACATAATTGTTATCCACATGGTAAAGTAGAATAATGAGCTGGAGGGTTGCAATGGTTTACAGCTTGACCTGAGTACAAAATGTGCGAATCAGGAGCACCGATGTCCAAAGGAAAAAGGCAGATGCTTGAGGTCAAGCAGACATTGGTGTTCTCTTAACCTCTGCCCTTTGTTTCAGTCAGTCCCTCACAAGAGCCTATGCTGCTGTCCCCACTGGACAGAGCATTCTTAGTTTGCCAATTCGAACATCTTCACAGATACACCGTAAAATAACATTTTCCAGAGCGTTTTGCACATTTTAGCCTAGTAATATTGATACATATTAGTCATTACTACCCTTTGACAACATGCACAATCTTTTGTAGATCCTCCACATTTTCTCTATATTCCGTTAAAACTCCTAATTTTGCTTTTGCTTGGAAAACTTTCATTTCTTCTGTAGCATTTTGTTTCAGATTTATCTCTTTTAGGAAGAGATTAAACCAAGTCAGACAAATCCATTTCTTTTTCTCAATTACTTTGAATGAATTATATTTACTGATGTAACGGAGATGGTTGTGTTAGGTCCCTATCACTGAGGGAGAAATCACTACAAACATAATGGTGTAAGACAACATATGACCTCCCCATTCTGTTTTTCTTAAATCTAGAAAGAGTACCTAGATTCTGTGTTCAGGGTGTGTAACTGGTTTTGTTTTCATCTGAAGCTCAAGTTATTCCTCTGAACCGATTCGAGTTGTGGACAGAATTTCATTCCTTCATGAGTGTGTGAGAGAGGGTCACTTGCGTCTCCTACAGGGCAATTCCAGGTTCTCTTCACATGACCCCTGTCTTATCTTAAAATCCAATAACGGAACTTTCTGTATAGTAAATACTCATTCTCAATTTAAATCTCTTCTCCACACTGAAGATTTAGCTAAGTAGATCACACCCAGAGAAGCAAAGCTACCTTTCCTAAGGTCAACTGTGTCAAGAAGTCCAACCTAACCACAGTGGTGACTGTCCTTTCATACTGACAAACTCTGACCATGCTCCATTAAGGGTTTGTGCAGAGGTGAACATCAGGAAAAAGGAAGCACAAGACCATTTTAACCTTGTTTCTATTATACATTTTTCCTTTAAACTTTTTAAATCTCACATTACAATTTATTCGGGACCTCTGGATTTTCCATTTTAGGACAAGAACACTAAATTTTAAAGATAGTTTAGAGAGTTGTTAAGAATCAAGGGCATATGGAGCCATCATTTAGATTAAAATCATAGACCTCACTACATTTGGAATTTGGAGCAAGTTATTTAACCTCTTTACCTCAGTGTCTTTTCTGTAACATGTAGATGATAGTACCTATTAACTAAATCTCTTTGGATGATAAAGCAAATTAATATGCTGCAGGAATATGGAAAACAGTCCCAGAGGACTAAAATTAGTTTTAGTATTTATCTTTCACACATAAAGATCCTCAATTCTGTTTCAGAAACTACTGCATTTCTATTATACTTTGCATCTATGTTTATCTAAGTACACACACATATGTATATATACATACATATATATATATATATATATATATATATATGAAAATGGTAAATTTGGGCACACACTTACTGTTCTGCATATCTTAGTCTATATTAACATTATATACTTTTAGTATGAAGAGAATGCATATTGATATCAATATTATTCTTTATTACTATCAGGCCACAATGTTAAGTTAACAGAAAAGAAGAGAAAAATAAAGAATTTGCAAAATTGGTTTTATATGGATAGCAGATGCAAAGAGAACACAAGTTCCAGAAAAGAGGGAAGGGCAGACTCTTCTGGAATATAGTAGACACATCAGTGTGACTAGATGAGAAAAAAGGAGTGCCAAACTCTCTAGGGCAACATCTTGACAAGTACTTTGGTTTGCACTCACAAGAAGCTAGAAAACTATGGAACATTTTATAGTAAATATAAGAATCATATTTTTGTTTGCAAGGAATAGAGCCCCGTCTACATCAGACTGTACTGAGACAGAGTGGAAGGAGCAAGCTCACATAGTTGAAGTAGATCATGACTGTGGCTTGGGCATGGTTCCTGCTATGAATGTATTATGAATAAGATTCTGATATATTTGGAGAAAATTTGAAACATAGCTTTTGCAGTTAAGAGTAAAAAATGAATTCAGTTATACATTCAAATATTTTGTTTTGAATATCTGGACTAATGAAATTGCCATTACTGAGTCGTGGGACACTGGCAGGGCAGATGAAGAAGAGGGAGATAGACTTCAGTTTTGGACGTATTAAATATGTTCTTAGTTATCTAGATGACAATGTCAAGTAATTTGAATGTTTAATTTAGAGTTCAAAAGTGAAATGTGTTTGGTGGTGCAAGCTAGGAATTTTTCATTTTTTCCAGTATTTGAAGTTATGAGGTTGTAAGAGGTCACCTACAGAATGGATCTAGAGAGGGCTTTAAGGGCAGGTCACTAGGGAATGCCAATGCTGTATACATTGATGCAAAAGAGAAAGAAAAGGGACATTAAATAATCAATAATTAAATTAACAATTCCAGTTTATCTTCATACTATTGTAGTTTCTTAATTTACATTCATCCACTCAATCCATCAAAATATTTTTGAACTTTTCACAGAACATTCTAAATTTTAACCTATATTCAAAGCTTTTGATATATACATACTATATTTCTCCATGAGAAGTCTGGTATGAGACCTTAGGAAATACATTTGCATTGTATTACATTGTCAGTCATTTTCCTAACAATATCGACAAACACCTGCAAGTATTTTAGACAGTAGATAGTGTCCACTCATTGAGTAAAAATAACTTATCAATGAGAACTGACATTTCATTCATGCATTTCAACAGAGGAAAAGATAGGTTGTATAAGAATTGTGCTTGGGTTGGTTTAATATGGCCAGATGGAAACCTGTTTTGCTAGTATGAAATTTGGTTGTTTTAGATAATTAGGAGAATTACAAATAGGTCCTATTTCTTTAACAAAGGTTGGAATTAAATAGAGTTCTGTATACTGAATCCAGAGGCTAAGTGATTGATTGAGGCTAATGTCCATGGCCCCAGAAAAAGAAATGAGAGAGAGACAGACAGAGAGAGAGAGAGAGAGAGAGAGAGAGAGAGAGAGAGAGGGAGAGAACTGTTACCATAAAAACTATGGCTGGTACCTTTACCTTGTTAAGATAATATAGTAAAAATTTTCAACTTCTCCCATAAAATTCAATATCTAAAATGCTGTCTAGATTATTAATTTTTAATATATTTACCTAAGGTTTCATCTTATAGCAGACATGTTCTTCTTATGAAAAAATATGTAAATCAAGAGCTTTGCAGGTAAATGAGTTATAACTGAATAATTCAAAATTTATTTTGATAGATTAAGTGAACATATGTAAGAAAGTATAATAGTATCTGTTGTGGTCAATTTTCTAGTTGCTGCACAGAAAGAACCCAAACAAAAATGGCTTGTGGAGGAATGGGTTTATTTGGCTTACGGACTCGAGGGGAGACTCCATCCTGGCAGGGAAAACGATGGCATGAGCAGAGGGCTGGACATCACCTCTGCCACAGCACTGCAAACAGCGGCAGGAAGGTGTGCCAAACACTGGCAAGGGGGAGCTGGCTTATAACCCCCATAAGGCCGCCCCCAACAACACAGCTTCATCAAGGTTGTAAAACCCAAACTGCCATCAGCTGAGGATCGATTAATCAGAACACATTCATTTGTTTGTAGGGGACACCTGAATCAAACCATGACAGTATCAAATTTAAACTTGTTAATTTTTATTAATTACTATGTAATCAAGAAAATATGACTTTGGAAAATATCAGATGCAAATTAGAATGAAGTGATTGGCATTATACATCAATCATACCAACACAGCTTGTATTTATACATTCATATGTTAACAGGCATTGTGGTTATTTCCATATTTTGGTTATTGGGATAACAAGGTGATATAGTTATCATTTCAACACCTTGATTTCAATTATTTTGGGATTGCTGGATCATCTCTCTCTCTCTCTCTATCTATCTATCATCTATCTATCTATCTATATATAGAAGAACCTCAATATTGTTCCTCCTTATTTCACATCAACATATATGTGTAGTAGAATGATAGGTAACAAAATCTGTGAGGGCATAAAGCAGTGAATTCTGTCTTAGAGGTGATCAAGTCCCAGAGCTCTCACGAATGTCCTCTGTAACTGACCTGTCCAACCCCTGCTGGTTTGTCCATTTCTTTATATAGTCTTAAAATGGTATATTAAAAAGTCTTGAACATGGGTACATTATAAAATGATAATTTTTTCTTTCTGAAATAATTTCCACCTTTGATTATTTTATAATTACATAGTGAAGACAGCATTCACGAGACCCTTTTTCTAATCACAGAGGAATAGTAAACTAGGCAAAAATGTTGGTCCTCAGAAGAGCTCACATTCCACATTTGAAATGCTCATGTCTTCACATTTCACAGCCACTAAACTAAAATTTTTTGCTAGGGAATTCTTAAATAAATGTACACCTGCAGGCTTGTCAGCTCTCCAGCTCCCAATTATTTCTCCGTTGGAGACAACATGCACTCTGACACTCTCAGAGGGGCTCAGCTCTTGTACACCTGTGATTTCCCGAGGGGGGAGTCACACTTATCTGCTTGCACAGAGTTCTGGAAGACTACTACATCCTGCTAGACTTGGAGGACTAGAAAGCAGGAAGTGAAAAGAGGAATTACTCTCAGGAAAGTTTGGACAGGTTCTTAGTAGTGGACCTAATCTATAGTTGTGTTTATAAACAATTCAAGCATGATTTCAAAATTATGGATCCTAGTAGAATATATATGGAGGAGAATGGAAAAAGAATAGATAACCAGGACTAAGTTAGGTGGGTCAAAATGAGGTACACAAGCCAACAGATTCAAGGTGTTATTGAAAGTAACTATGCATGCGTAATCAGGTATATATATGGGTTGAAAAGTCTATTGGAAAAGTAATTGAATTTGAATGAGATTTGAAGAGAGAGCAATTTAATGAGGGATTGTATTTAGCTAAATGGAACTTTAAAATGACAATGATTTGAATAGAGCCAAATTATACTGCACGATGAAAGTTCAAAGTCTTATGCAAGTATCTTGAATCTGGACAATTTTATGCTGCTAAGATCAGCCAAAACATTATTTGTTTATCCATAATACCAACACTTTGCTGCATTTCCATCATTGGGTTCAAAATTGCTTTCTTGCTTTCTTTTCATCCTCATCAAGCAAAGCAGATTTTAATGGCATAAATCATGCATGCACATGTATATACCATAACATATATTAAAATCTTTGTCTTTTTTATGTAATGTAAGAAAAATTTCATTTACTTATGTAGTCCCAAAATAAGAAGGTTTAATCACTATCTTAGTAATATCTACCAAATAGTAACATTTTCTCTCGGGATTTTAGAAATAGGGCAGTCTAATGAAAAAGGAAAGACACATTGTAATGCAGAACATGCTCTTCTTGAAAAGATTGATGTATTAAATATTTATGCAAACACATTAAATTGGCAAGTGTATGAAAACATTATTACATATTCATCGCCTTCACATTTCAGCTTTTTGAAAAGAACTTCCTTCCTATAAAAGTAAAATGGATGACTTGTAAGTTTTCCAAAGTCACATTTTTCAATTTTCAACACATTGGGTAGTTTTCCTTCAGTTTATATTAACTCATATTAATAACAAAAATAATATTGAAAAATGGAAAGTATAATAATTTATTCAAAGTATCAGCAGTTAAGTATTGTTCCAGCATTTTCCTTTTTGCACAGCTCCTGATGTGAAGGGTCAACATTCGCTTTGGGAAACAGATGAGCTCTTGGTTTCCTATCATAAGTCAAATGTAAAAGACTTCATTCATTTGTAAAACCACCTAGCTTCTCTTGAAGTGTAGCAAATCCTGATTGACTCCAAAATATTATGTTCTTTGAAAACCATTACTTGTATTAAAATTTAAATTAATCACACTTATTAAAAGCCAGAAAGTTGAAATGATTTTATTATACATGCTCTAAAAATATTCATGTTCAGATAAATTGACTTCTTATGTTGATACGGTGTTCTGAAAAGTTTTGTCACTTTTCTATTTCTACTTTTTTCTGTTAACCTGATTCCTCATTCCTTCTAGTTTTTCCATAATTCATTATTTTTTAGGTTTTTTGTCTCACAACACAATTTTATTCCCATGTGTGTGAGCCTGTTCACCTCTTTTTCACATCTGTGATGTCTTAAATCCCGTTTCCCTAATGATATTTTTTCCTTACTTTGAGCCTTTATGGCCCCTGTTTTAGTTGTTTGCTCACAGAGTGAAAACTGGTGGATGGAGCTACAAGTCCTTAGTGTTGACTCTATTTAACTCAACCCGATGGTTCCTATTTACCTCACTGTAAGGGTCAAAGATATCATACAAAGGAAGACTTGGAGGGGGAAGAAAAAGAGAATAATGTAGAAAAACAGAGCTGATTCCAAATGCAGCCAAAATTTTTACTTTAAGATTGCCTCTTTCAGTAATTGAATTCACATGTGGATGGCTTGTGTGTGGCCAAGCAGACTTCAGAGTCACTTCTACTGTCCTAAAACGCTTACGGAGTCTGTACCCTGACCCTGCACACATCTCCAGATGTTGCTTCTCCTGCTCATTACTGCTTTCATGGTTCACTGTTTTCTCCTTCTATCCCACCTCTCACTGGTCTGCACTGGACTCTGGTTAATCAAACCCTAAAACACCATTCTTTTCAGAATAAACTTTTATGAAAAATGAGGGGGAATGGGTGCATATTAAGCATGGAGTTCAGAACAGGACCACACAAATTCATAAAATAAAAATAACTCACTGTCTATGGTGGCTTGTTGGCTCTACCCTGTATAGTCATTAACTCAATAGTCTATCAGGAGTTTAGACTGATGTAGAGGGTGTGAGTTAAGTATCTAAATTATTTTCCCATAAATTGTTAATTAATCTTCTTTATTAATAGTCCCTCTCTATTTCACATGTTGCTTCAGTCAAATAAAAATTTCATCACAAAGTTTTGTTCAGACATTTTCAGGATATTGCAACCACACTTATTTCGGTGCCAGCAGCAGGTGATTATTATTACTTTTGATTATTACAAGCTTAAAATGTGATGTAGTATCTGCCAGATTAGGCAGCTCTGCCTCATTTACTTTATTAAACTAATTTTGATAAGAACTCTTTGACATTTTAGAAATGTTTTGTTAAAAGTAAAGAAAGCCATTGAGGGCTGTCTTTGGGACATTGCACTATCCCTACACAGTACCAATTTAAAAATTATCTTTAAAAATAGTAGCCAATGTCTTTTATCTTTTTATATAATCATCGAAATTCTAGGAATATTTTTATTACTAAGGCAAGTATTTTTAAATTAGACCTAATATTTGACTATTACATAAGATAAAATAAAGAGTACCATATGAGTTGGCATTTTTTATTCATTTAGCAGTAATGGGTATTAAAACCATGGACTGTACATGCTAGGCAAGTGCTCTATCCTTTATTATAAAATGCAAATATACAGATATTTTAAGTTTTTGGCCTTATTTGAAATATCAGATATAAATTTATCAATCCTGGATATAGTTTTATATTGCTTAGATATTCTGCCATTTCTTTAATATGGAAATCTGGAAAATATGTTCTTTATGAAGACATAGCTTCTTGATATGCTCAGGGGTTAACAGGATTTGTTTAATATTACTGAAGCCAGGAAATGCATTTTTATCTTAGAATAATGGAACTATATTTACATCTATAAGTTAATTAGATTTCATGTCTTACAACCAATATATTGTAATTCATGAAATATTTTATGGGAAAAAGCAATTTAAATTTTCACTAGGAATTGTTTGCATTGGTCATTTGCCTGTGCAGTTGATTTTCATGATTAATAGTAATGTTACTAGGTAGGAGATGAAAAATTATCATTGTAGAGAATATTTTACATGATAAACATTTCAATGTTAAAAAGTTATTCACAAGATATGATTGTAACATAAAACTATTATATGAAATAATAATGAGGTAAATGTATTAGGCAGCATTTCTTATTTTGATTTGTTTAGCCCAATCACAAATTTTCTAAAAGAAAGACTAGAAATTCTACTTCTTTCTGTAAACTGCAAAAGGTCATGAGACAACCACTTGACAGAAAAGCAAACCAGCATTAAAGCCAGTTTATCTATAAGAAATTGAACATGGCAAAGACATAGTGAAATCTTAGATTATCTTATTATAAAATAAGTAGGTTATATTCTCTGCTTTATTTTCAAAGCATAAATACCTTTGAGAATACCAGAACCATTATAAAACCCATAAAGTACTTTTTATGTAACTAATGCCATACCTGTTTTTAAATGTTTCACCTATAATATAAAATAATGGGTCAGGTGACAGTAATGGTTAACACATTTATATGTACAATACAAAACAGCATAAACACAGTGCAAAAATTATTACATTTATGAAGGTGATGCTTGGAATGAGTGGATCAAGACATGGGTACAGTGATTTAACACAAATTTTAGTTTGGTTGAGTGACTATGGATTTTTTTCATAATTAAGAAAATAAAGCTGTGGTATTGGCTGCAGTTTTGGTTGATGTGTATACATATGTGGTCTGTGCATGTGCATCCCATGTGCATATGTGTGGAGGCCAGAAGAGGACATTGGACATGCTTCTAACCACTCTTCTGCCTTATTTCCCTGAGCAAGTGTCTCTCATTGAACTGGAATCTCCTGGTTTTTCAATTAGACTGGCTAACCAAGGAGCCCGAGAGATCCTCCTGTCTCTGCTTCCTCAACAGAGGGGTCACAGGCATGTATCACCATGCTCAATATTTTTTGGGGGGGTCTCACTCTAGCTCAGGCTGACCTAGAATTCATTACGTAGTTTCAGGGTGGCCTCAAACTCACAGAGATGCTCCTACCTCTGCTTCCCCAGTACTGGGATTAAAGGCATGCACCACCACGCTCACTTTATGCCCAACATTTTAAAAGGGTGCTGGATATAAAACCCAAAACATCAGCATGTTCAAGTGATCTGAATTAATCATATTCAGAATCATATGATTATCTGAAGAATCATATTCCCAGCCCCATATTTTGAATTTTCATTTGTAATAAAGGCAGGCTTTCCTAGGGTGAGAACCATATGGCCTTAAAGGGATCCACACTGATGAATTTGCCCTGTAGGAAAACCCTATTTGGTCTAATATCATACTATGAAAAGGAAGAGCACAAAGGGACATTTCTCCCTGTTGCATTTAAGAAATTACAGGCATTATATCATCACCAACGTGATTAGAATGTATTTCATATGTGTTCAATTATACTCAGATTGAATTTATATTGAAGAGTGCATTCAATTGGATGAGGTTTTTAGAGTGCGGTAACAAAAATGCATGGTCCCTGCTCTTGAATATGACGTGGCAAAGTTCTAGGCAAAGCGAAAAAGAATGCCTGCCACAAAGAAGTGCACTGCCACCCAGGCAGCCTCTGCAAGTCAAAGGACACTATGGTGACCAGATTTCTTGCTGTGTGACAGTCAACACTGTTCTTTTCTCTCCACGGTTTGTCCAACTGGCACAGGAACCTTGGAAACAGTGAAGTGAGGCGTAAACATCAGGGACTCCTATTTTCCTTCTCTATGGTCTTGTCATGTGAAGTCTTTCTCATTCCTATAATTCTGGGATTCTCCTGTGAGAGGGTAAATCAAATCCACTCTATACCATCACATGGGTTTTCATACTCATTATGATGGGGGGGTGTGATTTGACAATCATTTTTATAGAGTCCAGATAACATGTAGGACCTCGTGCTCATTTCCTTTACTTGTATCTAATGATGACCAGATTGCTGATCTTCCATTTCTTTGCTTGTGCAAGAGCTTGTATAAACCAACAACCAACAAGCAACAAACTTTAGACTGATACAGGAAATGAATAAACAACAATAAATAACAACAATGAAAAAAACCAGCAAGTCAGGTAGAAAACTATTTCCAACTAGTATATCTTAAACATATTTTTAAGCTTCCTTGTGCTATCTTCATCTGTAAAATGATGATGTCACATTTTAAAATACACTTTCAAAATTGATTTATAACATATGTTAAGGAAATGAGTAAGTCATGCCATGAATATTATTCCTACCTCAGAGTCTACTTTTATTTCATTTCTTTCATTACATCCTGAAGTTTTCACTAACATAACTTCATACTTCATAGATTAATTTTTTTCCAGATTTTAAGTTATATGTATGTAGAATCATAGATTATATAATTTTTGTGGTTTGCCTTATTTCATTCAATTAGACATCCTGAAGTTTTATCATATTTTTTGTACAGTAGTTACATGTTTTGTTGCTATATAATCCTCCATGATATACACAGATTCTGATTTTGATCATTTTTACAACTGATTAATATTTGGTTTATTTCAATTTGAGGGTTATTGTAATTCTTTGGGAAATATTTTTGTATTTTCATGATCACATACACATGCATGTAGCATCAAATTTCTGGGTTTGGGGATAGCAGCAGTTTTCTATAATTTTTGCATTAATCTCATTATGTAATATAGAGTTGTTCCCCCTTAACCAGGAAGGATATGTTCCACAAACCCCTTGTGGATGCCTGAGAGATAGATAGTCCTAAACTCTACATGTACTATGTTTTTTTCTATGCATTCTTATGAAACATATGATCTGCCTACTGCTCTAAGGAGGCACCTTCTATGCATACTTAAAGTTTAATTTAGAAAATTTTCAGTTTGTGATATGCAATGCAGTGAGTATAATTTTCTGTTCATTATTCACTGTTTCATGTTTTCTGTAAATATTAGCAACTTTAGCATATTTTTTAGTCAAAAACTATGGCTTCAAAAACTTTATGGTTTTTAATTGAATCACTTTATGACTTCTCTCTATCTGAATTTTCAGAATCAAGTTTGTGCTTTGAGGTCATTACTAATTAGCACAAGTGTTACCCAAATACAAGTACTGTAATACCCTGAAATCTGATTAGATAACAAAGTTGTCTACTGAGTAATGAACAGGTTGCGTAGATGCCATGGATATTCTGGACTGAGATTATTCATATCTAAAACCAAGCAAGACAGTTAAAAATTTAATAAGGCTACTCAGAATGATATATAAATTAAAACTTATGAATTGTTTCTGGAGCTTCCTATTATTTTTATTTTGGTGAGGTGCCTTTTTTAAATATTTTATTCATTTTCAAGCAGGCAGAGAGAGAGAGAGAGAGAGAGAGAGAGAGAGAGAGAGAGAGAGAGAGTCAGGCTTATATGGGTACTGGGGAATTGAACGCGGGGCCTTAGGCACTGGAGGCAAGTGCCTTAACCGCTGAGCCATCTCTCCAGCCCAAGGTGCCTTTTGAAGTTCCTGTTTATTTCATCATTATTAACTAATAGGAGTTCTTTAATTATTAAAGATATATGATCTTTTTTATTGTCCATAATAAGTTACAATATTTAGTGGGCAAACCAATGAGTTGTCATCCCCAATTCCCTGCTGCCCTCCTCCCCACTCCGCTGGATAACCTCCTCCATGGGTCGTCTGGATCAGTCCTTGTGACAGGGGACCATGGATAGCCTAGTATTCAGCCAGGTTCTCCTGGCCATGCCTTTGGATAATCTCCCCCACCACAGCTCTCACAATCTTTCTGCCCCCTCTTCCGCATAGTTCCCTGAGTCGTGGTGGATGAGTATTAAGGCTGCTTTAAGGTTGTGAGCTTAGGGGTCTTTGTGTTGAAAATCGTTGGTTTCTGTCTCACTGGCTTATCCTGTGTTGATTTAATGGCTGTGGCTGTGGGTCCCTTGTTCATCCCGACATTCTCTGTGGGGTTCTGTATGGATCCTTCATGGTATGACTGTGGTGGCTCCTCTCCTGCCAGAATCTCAGCCATTGGCCTACAGTCGGCCAGCAGGGCTAGATGGGCCCCAGCTCTCTCGCTGCATCCTTTACGCAGAGAGTCCTGGCGATGCTGTTACTTGTCCACCATCTTGCTCCGCCCCCTCAACTCGTGAAGTTTCAAGATATATGGTCTTTATTGTAATTTTGTCTTATCTATTTTCCCAGAGCATTTTTCCTTTTCTATCCATATAGTAGTTTTTAGGAAGATTTCATGGTATTAAAAAGATTCTGGGAGGCAGAGCAAGATGGCAAATGAGTAGCAGCGTGGTCAGGACTCTCTCCGTAAAGGTTTGATTTTCCAGCTGTGATCCAAACCGCAGACCACAGGCGGCCCTGAACCCAAGCCCACCCTCTCCCCAGCTCCTGCACTAGCCCAGACAGGGTTACCCAGTGGCTCTATGCTCTGTAGAGGAACGGAGAGCCACCCCTCCACCACCCCAAGCTCCCGCCATCGCCATTGTCTCCTCCCAGCCGCTCTTTGTCTCCTCCCAGCCATTCCCGAGCCCTTGCCGGCTGAGCACCTTTCCCTCCCGGGGCCCCCTCCCTCCAGCGCCTGATTCTTGGGCTCACTTCTCCCTGAGACCCCCCTACATACACAGGCAGACGTGCTCTTTGGACAAACGGACCTAATTCGGTTCCGGAAGCCCACTCGGGACCGCAGCTACCGGGCGGGGCCAGGCCTCAGGCAAATACCTGGGAACCTCTGCTAGTGCTGGGAGGGCAGCGGCCCTTCCAGGAGGGCACAGGTGGCTTCAGCGGGCACAGACCATGCGCCAATAGCAAGAGGGCACAGGTTGGTCCAGGCGGGTAGCAGAGGTCAGCTTCTTCCCAGTCAAAATGTCAAAACATTTATGAAGTCTAGGAAGGGGCCCTGAGGAGGTGCATACAATATCGGAGGGGCTCTGAAAATAAGTGGGGGAGGGGAAGATCTGAGGCATTCCAAGGGAAGAGAGCTGTGTTTGGAAGCAGTTTGACCCATCATGAAAGCAGCCAAGGGGAGGTGAGAGGCAGACCTGCTTGTTTCAGGCTGGTGAACATTCACTGAACTCTCATTTAAAAAAAATTTTTTTTTCTCTTTTCTTTGCTGAAGTCAGGTGGAAAAACACTGGGCTCTATAGTTTGGGTTACTGGGGCTGTTTCTACTACAGCATACCAATTGTGGACAGGGGCCTAAGTGAGCTGAATAGCACTCCCCAGGGTGCCCGAGTCTCACTCCCCTACCTGGACATGGGCAGAAACCAATGAACTCGCAGAAATTAAAGACAGAACTCCCCAACTCAGGGCCTCTAGTCCCATTATGGAACAGGAAAGTGACAAGGAAGTGGAAATAACAAATATACAATCCCAAAGAGAGAATAATATGACTCCTTACCACAACTGCAATGCGAACATAAAGCAATTAATGGCTGATATGGAAACTATAAAAAAAAGACATGAATAAGATGAAACTCACCAACACAAGCATAGACTCCAGACTGAATTTAATGGAGAGAAATATGAATGAATTCAGAAACACTTTAAGTGAATTGAAGGTGAACCAACTATGGGAGGAACTAGACAAACAATTAATTAAATTTGATGAGGACTTAAGAAAGCTTAAAAATGATTTTCAGGAATCCCTAGCAAAAACAAAAATAGACTGAAATTGGATCTCACCAAAGAATTGGAGACCATAAACAAAATTATAGCAGAAACCAAAAATGAAACGGAGTTGTTAAAAACCTCCCTTGAATCAATCAGTCCCAGAGTTGACAATCTGGAGGACAGACCCTCTGACCTTGAGGACAAGACAGAAGGAATTAATAAGGATGTCACAGGTTTCAATAAATTCAAGAAATCAAGTGAGCAAAATTTGAGGGATCTATGGGATACCATAAAGAGGACCAATATTAGAATCAGGGGGATCCCAGAGGGAGAAGATGCCCAGGCTAAGGGCAGAGGAAATATTTTTGACAGAATTATCCAAGAAAACGTCCCCTATCTAACAAGAGAAAGCCCGCTCAACATTCAAGGGGCCCAGAGGACTCCAAACAGACAGGACATGGAGAGGAATTCTCGAAGACACATTTTAATCAAGATGCTTAATATAGAAAGCAAAGAGAAAATACTCAAAGAAAGCTGCAAGAGAAAAGCAAACCATAACTTATAAAGGAAAATCCATCATACTTACCTCAGACTTCTCATTAGAAATGATGAAAGCCAGAAGGGCTTGGAATAATGCTTTTTCAGGACCTAAAGAAATATGGCTTTCAACCTAGACTACTCTACCCAGCTAAGCTATCCCTCATGATAGATGGAGAAGTGAAAGTGTTCCATGAAGTAAACCAGCTCTACGACTATTTGAGCACAAAGCCAAAATTACAGAAGATTCTACAGGACATATCCCACACAGAAGAAACAAGAAATCTACCTCAGAAGAGTACAAGAGATCAGGCACGACATTCACAGTAAGTGTGCTAATAACAGCAGTACAGACAACAACCCCCATTAACCCTTCATCATGGCAGGGCTTAAAGAAAACCTCACAGTTATATCTCTGAATATAAATGGACTTAACTCCCCTCTAAAACAACACAGACTTGCAGGGTGGATCAGAAAAATGGACCCTTCCATCTGCTGCCTCCAGGAAACACACTTTACCTCTAAAGACAGCAATCTTCTTAGAGTAAAAGGACGGAAAACAGTTTATCAGGCACGTGAAAGTAAAAAGCAAGCGGGTGTGGCTACATTAATCTCTGACAAAATAGACTTTACACCAAAATCAATTAAAAAGGATAATGATGGGCACTTCTTACTCATCAAAGGAATGATCCAACAGGAAGATATCACCATCATTAACATATATGCACCAAATGTGGGTGAAACACAGTTCATAAAAGTAACCCTACTCAAAAATAAAACCAAAATAGACACTAATTCCATCATGGTAGGATACTTTAATACACCTGTATCATCTTTAGACAGATCAACCAAACAGAAGATCAGCAGGGACATGATGGAGCTCAATAACACAATTTACCAACTGGGGATAACAGATATTTACAGAACGTTCCACACCAAAGACACAGAATATACATTCTTCTCAGCAGCGCATGGGACTTCTTCTAAAATTGACCACATCCTAGGGCATAAATCATCCCTAAACAAATTCAGGAAGATTGATGTAGTTCCTTGCATCATATCAGACCATAATGCATTAAAGGTAGAAATTAACAAGGGAACAGGACACAGAAAATACACAAAGTACTGGCACCTGAACAATTCTCTCCTAAAAAATGATTGGGTCATCTAAGAAATAAAACAGGAAATTCAAAATTTCCTAGTAATAAATGATGACGATAACACATCTTATCAGAACTTCTGGGACACAATGAAGGCAGTCCTAAGGGGGAAGTTCATTGTGCTAAATGCCATCATGCCAAAGACAGAGAGGTCTCAAATCAATGACTTAATCACCCACCAAAGATCATTGGAACAGATGGAAAAAGCTAACCTGAGGAGCTCAAGACGAAAGGAAATAATTAAAATCAGAGCTGAGATTAATGAATTTGGAAATGAAGAAAATGATTAAAAATAGATAAATCAAAGAATTAGTTCTTTGAAAAAGTTAATAAGATTGACAAACCCCTGGCCAATCTAATCAAACAAAGAACTGAGAAAGCCCAAATCAACAAAATCAGAAAGGACATGGGTGAGATCACAACAGATACCGAAGACATTGAAAGTATCATCATGTCATACTTCCAAAAACTCTACTCCACAAAATTAGAGAACCTGGAAGAAATAGATAAGTTTTTGGACACCTACCAACTACCAAAGCTTAACCCAGAGCAGATAAAATCACTAAACAAACCTATCAATTCCACAGAGATTGAAGATGTAATTAAAAACCTTCCCAAAAATTAAAGCCCAGGATCAGATGGTTTCTCAGCTGAATTCTACCAAGCCTTCATCATAGAGCTGAAACCACTCTTTCTGAAGCTTGTTAGAAGCATAGAAAAAGAGGGAAGGCTTCCAAACACCTTCTATGAGGCTACCATTGCCCTAATCCCCAAACCAGGCAAGGATGCAAGAAAAAAAGAGAACTACAGACCCATATCTCTGATGAATTTAGATGCAAAAATCCTGAACAAAGTCCTAGCAAACCGGATACAACGCTACATCAAATACATTATCCACCCTGACAAAGTTGGCTTTATCCCAGAGATGCAGGGATGGTTCAACATATGCAAGTCGATAAATGTAATCCACCACATTAATTGGCTCAACCACAAAAACCACGTGGTTATCTCAATACATGCGGAGAAGGCCTTTGACAAAATTCAACACCACTTCATGTTCAACACTTTGGAAAGAATAGGCATAGAAGGCCTATATCTCAACTTAAAAAAGGCAATTTACAAAACTTAAAGCACAAATTGTTCTCAATTGGGAACGACTCAAGGACTTCCCAATGAATTCAGGAACAAGACAGGGTGTCCACTCTCACCACTGCTCTTTAACATAGTGCTTGAAGTTCTAGCCCAAGCGATAAGATAGGAGAAGGGCATTAAAGGGATACATATCAGAAAGGAAGAAACTAAACTATCCCTCTTTGCAGATGACATGATCCTTTATATATCAAACCCAAAGAATAGTATCAGTAACCTCTTGAAGGTGATTAATGCCTTCAGCAATGTGGCTGGATACAAAATTATCACACAAAAATCAGTAGCTTTTCTATATGTAGAAGACAAGCAGACAGAAAAAGACAGCAGAGAGACTGTGCCATTTTCTATAGCCTCAAAGAAAATCAAATACCTTGGAATATCACTAACCAAGGTTATGAAGGCCTTATATAAAGAAAATATTGAAACACTCAAGAAGGAAATAGAGGAGGATGTGGGAAGATGGAAAGATATTACATGCTCATGGTTAGGGAGAATCAATATAGTAAAAATGGCAATCCTGACAAAAGCAATTTACAGATTCAATGCCATGCTGATAAAAATCCCAGCCTCTTTCTTCACAGACATAGAAAAATAATCTCTAAATTTATTTGGAAGGGCAAAAGACCTCCGATAGCCAAAACTATTCTAAGTAAAAAAAGCCTACTCAGGAGGTATCATCATGCCTGACTTCAAAACATACTACAAAGCCTTAGTAACTAAAACAGCATAGTACTGGCATAAAAACAGACAGACAGATCAGTTGAACAGAATTGAAGACCCATCCTTAAATGGAAGTAAGTTCAGCTTTTTGGTCTTTGACAAGGGGCCAACAATGTACGCTGGGCCAAAGATAACATCTTCAACAAATGGTGCTGGGCAAATTGGATAAACACGTATAAAAATATGAAAATAGACCCACTCCTTTCACCATGCACAAAAATCAACTCCAAATGGATCAAAGATCTCAATATATATCCTGTAACCATGAACACCCTGGAAGAAAAAATAGGAGGAACTCTACATGAAATAGGAGTAAGGAAAATTTTCCTGAGCAAAACTCCAGCAGCCCAGGAAATGCAACAATCACTTAACCAATGGGTCCTGATCTGGCTCGAAATCTTCTGTACAGACAAACCAACCACACTCAGAGCCAATAGACCCCCATCAAACTGGGAGATGATTTTTACCAGGTATATCTCAGACAAAGGCCTAATCTCCAGATTTTACAGAGAACTCAAAAAAATACATAAAATCCCAAGCAGCCCCTTCACAAAATGGGGCACCGATCTCAACAGAGAATTTACAGAGGAGGAAACACAAATGGCCTTTTCTCACCTGAGAAAGTGCTCACCATCCTTAAGCATCAGGGAAATGCAAATCAAAACCACAATGAGATATTACCTTACACCTGTCAGAATGGCAATCATAAAGAAAACCAACAACAATCTTTACTGGTGAGGATGCAGGGAAAAAGGAACCCTCATTCACTGCTGGTGGGATTGCAAACTCCTTCAACCATTATGGAAAGCAGTGTGGAGACTCCTAGACAGAATGGACATAGAACTACCAATGGACCCAGCTATCCCTCTACTAGGCATCTACCCACAAGATGTCACACCTCAATGCAGAAACTTTTGTACAACTATATTTATAGCAGCTCAATTCATAATAGCCAAGAATTGGAATCAACCCAAATGCCCATCCATGGAGGAATGGACAGCGAAACTGTGGTATATTACACAATGCAATTCTACTCAGCTGAAAGGAAAAATGACATATCTAAATTTAGGAAAAAATGGTCTGACTTTGAGCAGATCTTACTAAGTGAACACTCAAAAGGTCAGAGAATCAAATGCCATATATCATGGCAACCCTCAGTAACAACACACTTGGGTCAGGAGAACCTGGCTGAATATTAGGCTATCCATGGTCCCTTGCTACAAGGACTGAACCAAGCGACCCAAGGAGGAGGATATCCAGCTGATCGGGGATGGGGAAGAAGGGCATTGGGGAATTGGGGATAACAACTCATTATTTGCCCACTAAATAATGTAACTCATTATGGAAAAAAAATATATATATATGATTCTGTAACCAATATTTAAATAGTTTTTGTATAAATAATCTGGATTTCTAATTTCCTTCAAAATGCCAGTAGCATCCAGCAACATCCTAGTGTGTTAGTCAGGTTTCTGACCTTTGACAAAAACAAACAAACAAACAAAAAACAGGTAATAGTAGGAAGCTTTGATTTTTGGCTCAGAGTTTCAGAGACTTTTGGTGCATGGTCAGTGTGCCTGTTTGTTTTAGACTCTGGTGGCACAGCATGCCATACTGGGAGTGTGTGATGGAGGAAACTTGTTTATTTCTAGAAGCCTAGAAGCAAAAAGAGGAACTAGAAGTTCCTAAGGTGGCAAGGTCCTCCACAAAGGCATGGTGATGAAGTGGTATTATGAAATTGTTATATGCTGTTATAGCTTATTGAAAACTGATCCTGGGAAATAGATTAAAAGTGCCTCCCCTCCCCCCACTTCTTTGCATCTCAGACCCAAGCAAGTTTGCAGCTCATAGGTTGAAAATATGGTGCCCTTGAGAACAGATAAAATATAAACCATTTCCTGGACTATCTGGCATACTCTCATCTACAAATCTTAAAACTGTGTAGAGGTTACTGATGTTTATATCATGTATAAAAATACCTGTGTTATAAACTAGTAATTGGAAGCCTGTGGTCCCTCGGTCTATACTGGAGCTGATCCTCAGGGCTTCCATAGTGGTTTCCTCTGGACATTATAAGTGTAGCTCTGATGCTCTGTTCTGCTGCCTGCCATCTGCTTTTCCGCTGCTCAGTGGGTTTATTCCAGCCACAGCTGGATGTGGCCAGTACAGTCCTGCTTGCTCCCACTTTTCAGCAGGGCTTATGCAGTCATTTTTGCTGGGTGTTCTTTAATGCCTGGCTTAACGTTCGATTTTTTAAATCTACTACTTGCCATTTACTCTTGTGCTTTTGATTGCTACATCTGTAATAAATGCATTAAAGTGGCTAAAATTTCAATATTGACAAATGGTGAAAATATGGAAAAAATATGGAGGACCCTTCAATCATTGTTGCTGAAAGCAAAATCAAGCAGCTACACTGGAAGACAGCTTGTTTTTTTTTCCCCCCAAAACTAAACAGAAGATGTAGCAATTGCATTTTTTAGTTTTTTAGCCAAAGGAATTGAAAACTTATGTCCAAACAAAAGCCTGTACATGAATGTTTATAGCAACTTTATTCAGAATTGTCACAACTAGGAAGCAACCAAGATGTCACTCAATAGCTTAGTAAACAACAAGCTGTGGTACTTCCGTGCAACATGAATTAATTTCCTAGGAGGTGTTAGCAGAGCATCAGAAATGAGAGGCTTAAGTAGCAGAGATTAATGTTCCCACTTGTGGAGGCTGGGAGTCTGAAATCAAGGTTTTGGTTGGTTCCTGAAGGCTCTGAGGGAGAGTCTGCTCCTGAGCTTTCCTTGCTTCTGGTGATTGGCTGGCCATAGCCTAGCAGCTGGGCTCTCCGTGGACCTGCTTCAAGACTCTGAGTCCATGAGGTCCCCCTTTTTTGAGGAACACAGTAAGATTAGAGCCTAGCCTAATGACCATCCTAACTTTCTCACCTGTAGTCACTCTCTTTTCTAACAAGGTAACTTTCAAGGGGGTTAGGACTTCACCTGTTTTTTTTTTTCTTTTGAGAGGAAAGAGCCATTTAAACCCTGACACTGTAGAATATTATTCCAGAAGAGAAACATGAGGCTAAGCCACTGAAAAGGCACGGAGCGACCTTAAATACATATTATAAAATGAAAAATAATTAAAGAATATATATATATTATATATATAAAATGTATGATTATAACTATGTGATATTCTTAAAAAGCCAATACTAGATAGAAAGAAAAAGATGAATGGTTATGAGGGATTCAGGAGAGGGAAGGAGAAATGAGTAGGTGGGAGGGGCGAGTTTCAGAGCATTGAGATTATGCTGTGAGATTCAAGGATGATTGATACATGTCAACATCTATAGGATTTATAACAGAGTGAACCGTAATGTAAACTCTGAGCTTTAGTACATAGGATCAATTGTAACACATTTACTTTGTTACAGCAAAAGTTAAGAGAAATTGTTTAGACAATACATGAGAAGTGCATACTTTGTTGAATTTTTCTTTATAGCTAAAACTTCTCTGAAAGCAATAAAGTTTATTAATTTACTTAAAACAAAAACCCTCCAGATCCCAGATAACTCTTAGCTTAGTGATCAAGTAAACCCTTTCTGGATCAAAGCCATTGAAATCTGACCTGAAGGACACGAAGATGTTCAGTGCTGAGGAACAGGCAGGAGAGTGCCTAGCCTAGTAGAGTGACAGCTTGCACAAGGACTCTGGAAGATCTATGTCTCTGGAAAGACGCTGAATGAGCTGGAGTCACACATGGGGGCAGGAGCAGCAAGGTATTTTTCTTGCTGCTTTAATATCAGAGTACAGTGTCATTTTGATTTTGATTTTTAATGTGATGTAAGTATTTATATGGTTTAATAAGGCCATACTAAGATACTGTCTGTTTGGACATAAGAGACAAAAATTGTATATGGAGGCAATTTTGGAATTAGAGGCTCTCGTGAGGATGATATGCATTGGTTCAAAAAAGAAGTCATACGGTGCGGACTAAGGAGGACACAGTGGATATGGAGCTATGGGGAATAACTGAAATACACTGAGAAAAGTTCTAGAAAGGACTTCTGACTCTGCCTATCATCTAAATATATGGGCTTATCAAATTATTGCAGACTTGTTCCTTCCTTGGTCATGTCCCTTTCCATTGAATGAAAATTCATGAAATCAAATATTGCTTTAAATAGGCCTTGTAAAACTCTTCTGATATTGGGTTTTTATTGTGTCTGTTGTAATGGAACTAGACTCATGTCTAAAGCAGAGGCATATTTTTAATATTTAATTTATTCATTTGCAAGCAGAGATACAATACGGGCAGAGAAAGAGATTGAGAGAGAGAGAGAGCACGCGCACGAGAGAGAGAGAGAGAGAGAGAGAGAGAGAGAGAGAGAGAGAGAGAGAGAGAGAGAGAGAGAGAGAGAGAGAGAGACATGGGCACACCAGGGCCTTTAGTCACTTCATATGAACTCCAGATGCATGCGCCACCTTGTGCATCTGGCTCCACATGGCACTGGGGAATTGAACTCTGGTCTTTAGGCTTCACAGCAAGCACTATAACCACTGAGTAATTTCTCCAGCCCAGCAAAGTGTTTTATTTTCACTATAAATTTTGAATTATTGACTTGGAAAGAAAATGTCTCTTATTGTAAAGACAAAAGTTAATACAACTGAATGACTTGATGTTTATAACAACTACACAAATACATCTTTGTGTTATTTAGATTGGGTAAGCATGTCCAAAACACAGGTGAAAGATGTGAAATTATTAAATATGGTGGTGTGCTGATGCACAACAATCACTATCTGGTAAGGAAAGGGAAAGTTGCTTTCTTTTTGTTCTAAAAAAATCTTAAAATTATCCAAGTGTAACAAATGTTCCAATTTTTGCCTTAAACTTTAAGCGATTGGCAAAAACTTCAGAAGCAATGTAAAGAACAACCATAACTGACTTAAAAATATGGCAAATGAACAAAATCTGTTCTACTCATTTCCCAAAGAGAAAGATGCAAAAAACTTAAGCATGTTTTAAGAAATTTAGCAATATGACTGTGGTCTTTGGAACACTAGTAAAAAAAGAAAACACACTGTTTCATTTGGGAAAATTTAAGCACTTATAGAATAATGTTCTACTGAACAAGAATTTTAGGATAGATAACAGGCTTTGAATAATATGACACAAGGACATATTTGAATTTCATACACTAAACTTCCCAGTACTTTTACAACATCTACCTGCTTTTTGAAAATAATGAAGCACCACAAGGAGATGCATTTGCGTAATAAATAAGGCAGTTTATCCTTGGAATGTTATTCACAAAAGGTAATATTATTTATCTTTCTAATGAACTCTAGGTTGTTAATACCTTGGCTCTCAGGCCATTTACTGTCTACATTTATCAAGAATAAATTTTAGTTTTATATTAAGTCATGCTTTATATTTAAATCTCATTTTAATTTAAAATGCTTTTAAATATCTAAAGGTATTTTGGTTAAAGTTTTCATTTGTTTTTTGTAGCTTCACTAGCTGCAAATACATTATTTGTTCTACAAATGAACATAACATATGCATGAGTAATAGGTCTTACTCTCAGTTTTCTGAAACATTTACAGTGCTAAGTTGAATAGACACTACAGGCTATTCACCAATAGAAAAGGGAAGATGGAGGAATGTCTTGGATCTATTGTCTCTGCTTTATAAAAGTATCGTTAATGTTTTATTTGGAGAGAGAGACAAAGACAGAGAGAGAGTCAGAGAGAGAGAGAAAGAGACAGAGAGAGACAGAGGGCAATGGGCAATGGGCATCTAAGGGCCTCAGGCCACTGCACCCAATCTCCAGATGCATGGGCCTCCTGTACATCTGGCTTTATGTGAGTACTAGGGAATTGAACCTGGGTCTTCAGGCTTTGAAAGCAAGCACCTTTAACCACTGAACTATCTCTCCAGCCCTATAAATGTATTTTTATTTGTAAATTTCTTATCAACAAGATAGTTAAAGGCTGACTAAACAATTCCTATGAGGTTTTCAGTTCAGTCATTTTCAGTTCATAGATTTACAAAGAAATGGTTATTTCCCCCCTTATTCTTTAACCTTATACATCCAAATGCTTCCAAAATACTTGACAAAGATTAAAGGCTTTAAAACAAGATTACATCCAAATGCCTCTTTCCAAAATATTATGGCACTGTAATGAAGTAAATAAATAGTCAAATTTTCTTGGGTAGTTAAAAAAAAGTTGTAATTAACATTATTTTCTTCCTAAGAGTTTTATGAGCTGCCCTAGTTGAAAAATAAATGATCAGTTTCACTTCACATATTTCTGCCTTGTGTCAACCAGAATGACATTGAGCAATGTGAGGAATGGAGGGAGGAACAAACTTGAGGGAGGTCTGGAAGGGGAATCAGCAGTAACCTGTAGATACAGTAACCTTTGCTGGAGGTAACCCGCCTGGCGCCCCAAAGGAGGGCTCCGCCGAGAGAGAGAGAGAGAGAGAGAGAGAGAGAGAGAGAGAGAGAGAGAGAGAGAGAGAGAGAGAGAGAGAGAGAGAGAGAGAGAGAGAG
>PVHP010000346.1:0-67479 GCA_004024765.1 Zapus hudsonius | reverse complement strand
TACCAAAAACAAAACACACAAAAACCCAGCAACAACAACCAAAAAAACACCTGCCTCTCTCTAGACACCGAGAGGTTTGCAAGGGAACTTGGTCCCCAGACGTGTGCATGCACATGGCCATTAGCCCGTGCTTTGGCGCTTCTGCCTTCCATAAGTTTCCCACCGAAACTTCCTTCCTCCGCCACGCGTTAGGCACTGCGAGCATTTCGTCCGTCCGCCTGTGCGGGGCTGGCAGCGGAGCGCAGGCTGCCCGGCTGCGCGGGGCCCCGCCGCCCCCCACGCGCCCCGAACGCCCGGGAAAGTTGGCTCCGCGGCGCGCTGGGAGCGGCTCGGGGACGCGGCCGCCGCCGCAGCCGTGCGTCCTCGGAGCCCCGATCCGTCCTCCTCCTCCTCCTCCGGCGCCCGCGGACCGCCGGCCGCCCGTCCGCCCGCCGCACCTGAGCACCCCGCGCGCCCACGCGCGCTCCCGGGCGGCGGCGGGGGGCGGGACGCGAGGGGCGGAGGACGCGGGCTCCCGGTGGACCCCTGGAAGTTGTCCTTTAAGAAAAGCTCTCTCCGGCCCGCGCGGTCAGAGCAGCATGAGGACTGGCTCCCGGGTCCCCTCCGCGTTCCGGGGCCGCCGCCTCGGTGCCAGCTGCCGCCGCGGGCAGGAGCCGGAGCCCGGCGCGGGGCGACGAGCAGGGGCGCGAGGGCGCCGCGTCCCCGGCCCTCTCGGGAGGGAGGTGGCCGTCGCCGTCGCTGCTGAGAGGCTTTCCCCCAGCGGGTACCCCGAGGATCCACATGGCTTGTTACCTGGTCATCAGTTCGAGACATCTCAGCAATGGGCACTACCGGGGCATTAAGGGAGTCTTCAGAGGGCCCCTCTGCAAGAATGGATCTCCATCTCCGGTAATGTGCGCGCACACACGCACAAGCACACACACACACACACACACACACACGCACGCATGCACACCTTCAAAATCAACAAACAAAAAGATGGACAGATGTATGTCTTGATTCATTCAGTGGGTGGGTGGGTGGATTTCAAAGACAGCCTTAGCCTTCGTTATTTGTGTCTGTTTACACAACATACTGATCATGCCATGGAGAGAAGTGTTTGTGCTTATTTTGACCCCAGACATTAAGCTCTGTAATGTATGCAAAGGAATATTGAAGGCTGTTAACTGCTGGCTTGCGGAGGTACCTGGCGCCTCCACCTTGGTAACTTAGGAGTCTGCTGGTTTGGGTAGTGTAGAAAGTTTGAGTGGCACTTTGCACTGTGCCTCTGTGAAGTCGTCATTCAGTTCATATTAATAATGCCACTGATACATTGTAAGAAAACACACTCTTCAAGGGTTCTGGCTCAGGTCATTGGCAAAAGGCAAAGGTAAACCTAAGGTTTAACTATATAGAATTTTTTTAAAGGAAGCAAGAGTTCCTTTGGAAACCCAAATTAGTTTGTTTTTATGTTACACACAAATATATCAAACTGCAATGATACCACTTTTCATTTCACTTAGAAATCTGTTCGGTTTAGTTTCTGATTTATTCAAATACTTTGATAAAATACTCTTGTCCAGAGTCTAATACTAAATATGTTTATCTATTCACTCTTTGGTGCCGTAATGTTTTAAAGGTTCAAATGTGTTTAAAGGAAAGGGCTTGTGGGTTCATATATTTTATTTTAATACAATTATTAACTATCCAAACTTAAAAACAAATCAAAACTTACCTAGCCTAATGTAGAAAACAGTGCTTTGACTATCTGATATAAAGAGGAAAAGCTTAATTTTCCAGATTTTTAGTGTCTTGTATTTTCCAACTGGAGCATAATACCTCAGTGGTGTGAATTATCTAATGCTACTTTATATTATAAAAAAAACTTTAGATTAAACAACATGTGATTTGCACAAGAATTGTAAAGTTGGAGGATTGGGATTCCTTATGAGGAACTATTTCCTCACATGTTTTTATGGACTGTCAAATGTGTTGGGCTGTTGTAACACCTCCACCTTAATGGTTCTGAGCCAGAAGTGTTTCATGGAAAGTACTGCATATGTCATATATTAGCACTTACAATTAAACTCACCTGAGAGTTCCAGTGGAAAAAAGCCCACAGTCAATCCTCAGAAGCAAGTCTGAATCTTCCCTGTTTTTAGAGTCTCAGGATTGAAGTTTCCACAGTCTCAGCAAACCATTCTAATGTTTAACAACTCTCAGTGCCAGGAGAAGCTTCCCTGGAAGACAAATCCTTCAAATTCTTCTTTAAGCTCATTTGGTCTTAAAAACCTAGAATGTTTCAATTTTCTCATGAGCGTTCTGCCTAATGCTTTGGTAATCTCGGTGGCTGTCTCCATAACCTGGTTATGGACATCTGAGTTGGACAGTGTGTTGCAATATATAAGATTCTTGGATTGAGGAGATATACCTCATAATTCCTAAACTGTTTAGTTCTATATAAGGTGATTACAATGTGATAGTAATCTCCCAAAGACTTTAGTGTTCACAGAGGAAGTTTCCATCATTAGGTCACGAAGTGTCCTGCCTCTCTCCTTTGGGTCATTCCTGTTCCAGAAGCCTAAATGACCCCATAGAGGCTAGATGTACAAATGAAGATGTCAAAAGACAGCCCATCATCCCCATGGCTGTGCTGGTTGGTCAGAGCACAGCTATATGAAACACTGCTTATTTTCTATTGGGCTGTTTTCACTAATGTGTTAATTACTTTGTTGTCAAGTCTCTATAGTTTGACTCACTGGATGGTTCCTTACATATCTCTATGTACTTAGATGATGCATGCGCTATTTAGAAATGCCTAAAGTAACATTTATATGTACTTCCTAAATCCAGTTTAACTTGTCCTTTTTCAAATTTGCTTTGGAAATTTCCATGTCTTTTTCCAGGTGGAATTGTGTCCTACATGAGTGGTGCTACATGTGGAATCTGATACTCAGTCATTGCTAAGTTGTTCAGATGTCTTCTTCTAACAGTTGAAATTCTCCTCCCAAGTTAAAATAGGTCACTCCTTCCCAAAGCCTAGACCCTGCAGTTCAATAGCTTCCAGGTCTCTAGGAATGTGTGTGCATTTGTCTTCTTTATTAATACCTGATGAAATGTGAGGCTAAAAATAAAATGTTTGCATACATATTTTCATATTCAACAATATCCTTAGTCACACTCAGTTGACAATGTATTGATTTTACTCACCCTCAGTATGAATATTAGACTAGTCAATAGTCATTATTATCAAGTAGTCATTAAAAAGTCATCTGTGATTTTTAAAACACATAACCATTCTGATAATACATTTTCCAATGCAGTGCTCAGAATGATTGAAGTCAGCTGCTATTTCAATGACTTCTATTATTTCCACTCACTGAAATACCATTAATCCAGAGCTATAGATTGAGAACCCAGTAGTTGAAAAAGTAACTTTCACTAAGTTTTCCACTTCAACTGTGATCCTTACTCCTTTAATCCACATCTCTCTATGTCTTCCTTTGCTAATAGAATTATTTAAAAGCAGTGTATAGCCTTAATATTCAATAAAACACAATTATTGAATATGTGTATTTCATACTTTCTTATAGAAAAAAGAAAGGTCATAATTATTTCTTGACTTAGTGACTTTTTCTTTTGTAGTTTTGATAAAGCTGTACCTGGATAACATGGATTTAATATTTCACTGTCTTATAGACATGAATCTTCATGTGTAAATGTAAAATAATTACAAAATTTCTTACATTCAAATCATGTCTAAAATAGAATCATGTAATAGTAAACTGAAAAACAAAATAGACTTATATTTATATGAATTTTATTTCAAAGGATTTTATTTTGAAAATATATTGAATCATTATGTGAAATTCTTATAATAAAAGCCCAACAGATGCTTGAGTAATCAAGAATTCATTTTATCCCAAAACAATATTCACATATTAGTAAACTGAAAATTCTAGAGTGAAGTCTTTTATCTTCAAAGTGAAGACATATCTTATTATATCATTCATCATTTTAGACACTGTATGAAAAATAGCATATTATATTTTCATTTTTTGTGGCATGTTTGTGTAGCTCCGGCTGGTTTTGAACTGCTTATAGAGCTGATGATAACCTTTAACTTCTAATTCTCTTTCCTCTACTTCTCCAGTGTTAAAATTACAAGCCTGTGCTACCATGTCCAGTTTATGTGTTGATGGAGATCAAACCCAGGGCTTCCTGTATGCTAGGCAATACTGTGCCAACTGAGCTATATCACCAAGTCAATATTGTGCTTTCGTTCTAATGTGAATGTTAATTGATTTGAGATTGTGTTTATTACTTTAAGACCAGACTAGATTAAGGAGTATAAGAGTGCTCCATAATGCTTAATGAAAAGCATATTTATAAATGCATGTTGCAATATCTTGGGATATTTCTTTCTCAACTCTATAGACACCCTTTCTTGATTCTAGAATATGATGGTTGGATGATGCCTTTAAAAATCAGTATGCAATGCACATATATACTTATTGTAGCTAGCTAGCCAACTAGATACTCATTGTTATCTGTATTGAGTAAGTTACTATATACACTGTAGTTTTTTAAATGCCATCAAACCTGTAATGGTGCAACTTTATTACAATAAGTGAAGTATTCATTAAGGAAAAAATACATATGTTAATGTATTTGTGAGAACTTTAAATTGTATTACCATATTTGAATTAAATAAAACAAATAGCATTCTTTGTGTAACAAAAACATATTTAAAATTTATTTTTTAGTTATTTTATGTAGTATAGCATACTATTTCTAATGAAGAATTTTTTGAATGTGGTTTCTTGTAGTTTACTCAATGTGTGGTTTAATAGTTAGACTACTGTTCAGGATATTTAAATAATCATAGCTTTGTATTTCATCTGTCTTCATTATTTTGGAGGTTAAACTTCTTAAGTCTTTATTCCTGGACATGCCAGAGTTAGAGATCCATGAATACCTTAAATAACTGCTGTATTTCCCTAAGCATTACTTATAGAAGAATTTTTTTTTGAATTTTCAAGTGAGCAATGCATCAGTGTCTTCAGACTTTGTTTAGTGTGTGATCATATTCTAATTAAATTGCCTAATAGACAAAGCTACTGTATAATTAGATAAGTATTTTAAAAGGCTCACAAATGCTATAAATTCCCCCTTTACAATTTCCTATGTTTATACACAAATGCGAGAAGTTCTAGAAACAATGAATTATCTTGAATGTATACCTAGAGAGAGAACTTCTACAGTTAGACTATCATTATTTTTTCTAATGCTTAAGTGTTAGATTATATACTTTCATTATGGAAAATTAGTAATACATATTAAGCATATGTATAGAGCTCTCAAAGTGATGCATTTTTCATGTACCAAACCTTTCTCCCATGGAGAAGTCACCTGCCTACTCTTCTTGAGTTCATGGCTGTGCACCACTGACTTCCTTATTGAAATCTAAAAATGTTTTCAACAGTGATGATTTGGTTAAAATTCCAATTCACATTTTCTTTTTCATATGGAGTACCATATTAAGCAAACTCTTCTCTTTGTCTTTCAACTCCTGGCAACTCATATTGAAAACTTGTAGTTAGCACTTATGCTGACTACAGCGCTTTTCTCAGACATAAATGAATAGGTGTTTATTTAACTTTGTAATATTTGCATAAGAAGAATCAAATAACTACTGGATTACATAAATTAGTGACTTTGATTAAATTCCATGACGTTCATTTCATAATTTGAATTCGTCTGATCATATCTATTGATTTACTTCTTTTACATATTAAAATGTTGCTAAAAGATAAACTAAGTTTTTGTACTCTAACTTAGAAATAGAATAAGATAATGCAGGCTGGCATCGTGTGTCATGCAAATACTCTTGATATTTAACACAAGACACAATCATTGGTAGTTTAAAAATAGTTTACTTTAGCTGTACTTACTAAAATGCATAGTTTTCCTGTAGTATGTGTGAGCCCAGCTTGAAATGGTAATAGGTTTAAGACTGTTGGGGCCAAGGAACAAGAAGAGTAGTATGTATGCCCAATAATTCTCCATGCATTTCCATGTAAAGCTGACTAGTTCATTACTGTCGTAGCAACTCTTTAGTATATGAGCATGATTTTTGAAGACAATCAGTTGAATAAAAGTAAAATGCTGCTTTGATAATGTTTTTTGATTGTTGCAATTTATAACAAATTCATAGCAAATAGAGTTTTTCATAAAAATTCAGATAACTCATACACATAGATTTTACAAATAAGGCTTACATAGTTAATGAGGTCTAGAGGAAGAAAGTTAGTATTTGATATGTTTTCATAAGAAAGTCACCATGGTCATAGTTGGGTGCTCCAATTTCCAATATATGGTCTCATACACTGGAGGAACTCAATGAACCAGAGATGCTTGGAAAGACAAACTATGTCTTAGACATCATTTTCTGTTGTAACTAATGCATTATTACTTAAGACAAAATAAAAAAGTGCATATTTTGAACTAAAAATGAAAAAGGAACTTTAATTTGCTCTTAAAAATATTGATAATCTTAATTTTGTAGAGATGAACCCTTAATAACGTATGCTGATCTAAATTCTTCTATTATTCAAAGATGATATCTGAAGTCTAAACTGAGATTTAAAGAACAGTATATATATATATATGTGTATATATATGATGAAAAATGGGGGTATCTATACTTAACTGTTGTTTTTGGCTAAAAGAAAGCCTACAGACAAATCTGTGGCTTAGCAAAATGGAAAGGGTTAGTGTTGATCTTCAAAGCATCATGTCTTAAACTGCCCAACCCCTATTCATAATCTAGATATCACTTTATTTCTCATGATTTTCAAAATTTATTTAATTTATATTATGTTATTTAAATGCCCTAAATTTCTTTCACATAACACAGATTTATTGTCAAAGCAACTCAAACTATAAGTAAATAATGAAATATAGACTGTCCCAATATAGGAATGTACTCAGAATTTTGTACTAGACAGTATTGAGAATGATTCATGGAGTATTTTACTTATTTCTAGCATGCATAATTAGGGCTGCAAATTTTTGGCTTTGACAGTTGGCAAATTCTCTTTGGCAAATTTTATTTCGTGTTTGTGTGAATGTAGGCAGAGTATAATTTACTTTGAAATAGATACTGCCAGTTTGACTTTTTCACAATCTTCTTCCTCCATATTACTCCCTTACCATTGATTCCTATTCCTTTTTTACATGATCATTTTCAGTTTACATATAATCATTGGAACCACCAGTACTCACAGTTCCAGAGGTATTGGCCCTAAAAGTGATGACAACTCCTATTCTGCCTATTTCTTTATTCAACTTTACAGATTTCTTCTCTATTTGCCATTCCCAGGTAATTTATTTCTAGACACCCCCCTTTCCTTTCAGAATCACTGCTCTCTGAGTTCTTATCAGTACTTCGCTTGTGCTGAGCACTTCATTGGTATCAAGCACATAGTCGTTTTCCATTTTTCCACATTCCACCCACGCGTGTCCTTTCTAGATTTTCATTGGTCTAGAATAATTATATTCCCTGACATATTTCTTTGAAAACAATGTTTATATGAATTCTCTTTTGGGGAATGAAGTAAAGGGTAATTTCTAAACAAAATGATCAAGGTAACTCTTGTGACCAGTGGTATGGAGGCACTGGTTATGTCTGACACTCCCTGTAGGTTTGATTATTCTGAATGTTAGTGATGTGAGGAGACATGGAGAAGGCTATTCTACTTACATTCACATTATCTAAAAATATTTGGAAAGCCTTGGGTGATATTTAAGTTTTCTTAGCCTGGTTCCCACCTACATCTTCAGCTTTCACTTTACTTATTTTCATGTGATCATGATCCTGTATTCCAAAATTTATTACAATGTTTCTTTCGGCTGGGCTGTATTTTAGTATTTAATGGTCTTAATAAGAAATCAGTCCTCCTGAGTCAGTGCAACTACTGTGCTGGGTCAGAAGCTTTTCTTACATGCTGACATTATGTCTGTTCCTTACTTCACCATTGAACTTCCTGCCCCCATTTCAGCACAGATGGGAACTCCTGGGAGACTGTTAGCACACTCACCAAGTATACTGTTACTTTCTCAAAGACTCAGGACTATTATACTAGTGTTTGTTAGATGGATGAATGGAGGCATGAATAAATGAGTAGTGTTGCACAATACAGTGTTGAATTCTTCATCACTGAAGACACTGCTACTGACCACTGCCACATTAGCATAGCTAATGGTGAGAGTACTGGGAATTTCCATCTAGCCATTAACCTTAATATTAAAGATGAAAGCTTCTTAACTGAAATAGGTCACAAAAATATCTTGTTTAAAACTCCAGAGCAAAATAGCTCTAAAGGGTATTGCTGGCTCTTTAGTTTTGCTTTATATTGACTTTCAAGTTAGTAAAATATAAAGAAGTCTTAGATACATGCTTAGGACTTATATGCTTAGGACTTAGGCACATGCTTAACACATTCACTTATAAATGTTGATTTTGTGTATCTTTTTCATGTGACACATAATAAATGGGTGTATTTCTTCTCATTCTTGGTACTTCTGGGTTATGACTTTTGACCAGTGATACAAGGGCACTGTTACTAGGGGATTAAAAGGGAAGGTGCCCCAATTTTACATTGCTGTCAACTAATAAGTTGTTTTTTTTTCAACTTGTTTTTTGTTCTTTAAATTGTTTCTACTTCTCCTCAATGGGGGGAGGATGTTCCTAATAAGAAGTTTTGGGAGAATTGTGTGTCATTCTTGGAGTGCCCATATAAATATTAGCAGTTATTATTGCTCAGGTCATGTATGTTGATATGTGTACACAGTCACGATGTTACAATGAAGGAAAAACTTGAAAGTAAGTCTTGGAAATCTCCATTTGGGATCACTTTCTCACAATTAATTCAATGATGTTAATAGAAAATAGATTTCAGTGCAACTTTAACTGATTTAAACATTTTTATTTTATTTTATTTTTTTAATATATATTTATTGTCCATAATGAGTTACATTATTTAGTGGGCAAACCATGCGTTGTTATCCCGAATTCCCCAATTCCCCCCCTCCCCATCCCTGATCAATTACCAACCAACCTTAGGCCGATGGATGAGATCCTGACAAGAGAGGAGCCACCACAGTCATATCAGGGAGGATCCATAGGGAACTCAGCAGTCAATGATTTAAACATTTTTACTGGTGGCAAATCTAGGAAGAAAATTAGTCCACGTAACTTTTCCTCAGCCAGAGTCTTTTAGAATGTACACTTTTCTACTGAAAGAGTAAGTGGTCACTTTTTTCATAATGTTTGTCACTTTAATAGCTACCAAGATTTTTGGCCAGTTGTTTCAAGTATAACTTAATACTTCCTTTTGGTCCAAATTGCAGAGTGCTTTATTCCATGTAACCATTTCAGAATATCTCTTCAAAAGGCCACTGGAGGCTAAGTTCGACTACATATGTAGATGAATGAAACAAACTCATGAGTTAATTAAGATACTTTTTCATTGTCACATACTTAATAGCTTCTGAGAAATTAATTATAAGTTAGGAACTTGCTCATTCCCTTCTGATACACAAATGTGTGAGAGAGTAGTGAGTGTATAGCAAGGAGGAAAAATCGTGAGTGATATTTATAATATCTCATTTTTTCTTTTTTTTTTGAAAGACAATAATTCTTTGACAAGTGGCTCCAAGAAAGCAAAATCCAAGAACAGCCATATATATGGGTTGCACAAAGGCCAACTATCTCCATTTTCCTGGAGAGTTATGTACTTCTCAAGGTTATCACTCTCCCTTTTTTAGATAACAGAATGTGGCTATTGTCTACAAGAGGATCTTGAACTTTATTTTAAAATGCACTTTATCTAAAATATCTAGTTTCTTTCTCTTTTTTTTTTTTTTTTGTTGAGGTAGGGTCTCACTCTAGCCCAGTCAGACCCGAATGCACTATGTAGTCTCAGCGTGGTATTGAACTCATGACAATCTCCTACCTCTGCCTTTCAAGAACTGGGATTAAAGGTGTGTACCACCACATCTAGCACTATCTAGTTTTCTATGGTTGACATAGAAATGACTCTGAAATAGCCTAGGATAACATTGATTGTATGATAACTTTATTAACACAAATAAACTTTTGCTACATTGATAAGTATATTCTATTCATTTGACTTACTTATAGAGTCCAATTGCTGTCAAAACCTTATAAATGAAATGAGACTCCTAATAAATATATTTATTATTCTAATAGGCTGAATAATGATCCCTGAACAAAGTCAACATTCCAACCTCCCAAACCTATAAATGACAAAAGGACTTTGTAGATGTGATTAAATTAAAGGCATTGAGAAGATCGTGATGTAACAAGAAAGAACCCCATATGTAGCCAGGTGTTTTGAGGTTAGAGGGAGAATCTTAAAGATGTCATACTGCTCTTTGTAAACTCAGAGGAAGAGCCCATAAGATAAGAGATGCAGGTAACCTCTTGTAACTAGAAAGAAAAGAAATTGGATTCATAGATAAGTCTTCAGAAAAAAAATCACATCCCTACTGACCTTGGTTTTAGCCCAGAGAGTCTTCTGAATTAAAGAACTATAGGAATACATTTGTGTTGTTTAAACCAGTAGGCTTGGGTAATTTCTCGTGGGTGACATTTCCAGTGGTAAGGGGCTCTCTACTTGTCAAGGTGAAGTCTTCTGAAAGACTAATGAATTAATATAGTTTTTAAAAAATGTCTTCTCAAAGTCCTTTGCCTCCCTTTTCCTTTTTGCTCACTGCTACTCAATGACCTTAACTGAAGCCAGAGAGAAGGGGAGCAAGAAAATCTCCCTTTTCAACATGGCATCCTTCTAAATATTCAGAAACAGTTGTTTAGTTATAGAAAAGACTGAAATCACTGAGTGAACAAATGCCATATACAAAGCTGGTATTATTTTGTTATATATAAAATACAAAGTTTGTAATTCAAGTGCTTTATTGCACTTTTCAATGTAATATAAAGTTTGAAATATGCTGATGGCCCTTCTGGTCCTAATGAAGTGATAAATTTAAAAAGACATCATTATTCATTCTGAAAAGTAGTGTTCACATTTTAAGTCCTAATTTTTCTAGATGTTTCTCTTTATAACGACAGTTTCCTGAATTTACAAAGTAAAGTTGAGAATACAAAAATAAGATCATTTCAGATCACATAAGGACTTGATCTTTTTTGGTTTACATTGTGTTTTATTTAATCATTTTCTAATTTCTACAGGGGGAAAACATAAGTTTTAAAATTATGATATCGATTGAAGTAAAAATTAAAATTCTACCAAGTTGCAAAAAAAAATCCTTTCTCCTTTCTTAGAATCTAAATGGACAGGTTTTTAAAGTTAAGAATAACATAAGGTAAAAGTTGTCACAGATGACATATATATATATATATATATATATATAGTTTGATTGTTCCATATTTTCAAATAGAATGTTAGAGGGCTCTGAAATCTTAACTGTGTCCTGCAGTGGGTGTGACCCCCACCAAGAGACAAGCACTGTCCTAACAAAATATTATAAAATGTTTTATTAAAAATATTTAAATGAGCACTAAGAACACTTTTTTCAGCTCAACTGATAGTCAACAGTTAAATAAAAAAAGACTGTGTCAGTTGGGGAGGGACTGGGAAACTGACTAGTGTTTAAGCTGCTTTTGTTTTATATTGATTACTGAAACAAACATGTTCCTTAAACAAATGAACAGGACAATACAGATTTGGTAAAAATGAATGGATTTATGCTAATAAAACACAGATTACAACCAAAGTTCTATCTCTAAAGCATCTTATCTTTTGCTTAATATTACATGTTGAATTTCAAATATACAACCATTATGTTGTATAGATATTTGCAAATGGGTAGGGAAACCTTTGTTGGGTTTTCATTATTTGAGAGATGTGAATTATGTACTTAGTGAAAAGGTAACAGTAATGACTAAAAGACAGACACCTTTAGAATGAACTTCTCATAAAATTAAATTTATGTGCAAATGGTACGTAAACATTATTAGAATAGTTGTTACAATTTCACAAGCATGAAAGAAGATAAAATGCAACTTTTTGTTACTAAATAAATTGTAGCCAAGAAGATTATAATGACTAAAACTACTTATATTAATGAATTCTAATTTAAAGGAATATATATGTAGCTATTCATAGATGTTACAGTTTGGAAAAGGCATATCATACCTTCCTCATTTCTTGTTGAAATGGAATCACCAGTGTGGTAATGTTGGGAGAGAGAGAGCCTTTAAGGGAGCATTTATGTAGATGAGGAGAGTATAGTGACTGTTTCCGGGGAGTGGCTTCTACCTCCTGCCTCCTTCTTGCTTTGCTTTCAGCTTGCAGCTGTCAGGTTAGGCAGTCCAAGGCCCTCACCAAAAGCCAACACAATACTCTGTCTGGAATGACACTCTTGGACGTCCAACCAAAATAAATTCCTATTCTTTATAAATCACCCAGTATAAAAATTTTGTTGTAGCAGTAGAAATTAATCTTTTTTTTTTTTTGCAATTTAGCAATCTGCAATTTAAATCCAATTTAATACTCTTGTTCACGTGCTTCCCAGTATGAAGAGGCCAGGCTGACTAAGGGAGGTTTCTGGAGTCCTTGATTAAGGTCTCTGATGCTTTCTTTGGTTTCTCATCATCATGCAAGTAAGATTGCTGAGATTATGTTACAAAGGTAAAGTAACAGAAAAAAATGTGTTAAGCCTTTTTGATGTGTTACTTCCAATCATAGGCAACTTTGCTGTGATTGCCTGTTGTCACACTGCATTCCATTTTCTACCATCATTAGGATGCACAGTGGACTTGAACATGATAGAGGAAACCAGTTCTCTTAGAGCAAGGAAAAAAGCATATGTACAGAAATGTTAATTTTTAGAAATATTCATTGACAGTGACCCTGTGACCATCATATATTTGTATGATATATTACTGTTTCTTAATCCTGAGGTTCTAGAATTAAATTGAATATAGTTACCGGAATTCAACATGTGATCTGATTGTAAGCAGGTATTTAGTACATGGAGTTTTAAAATCGTTAGCCAGTCAGGAATATATGGCTAGCCCTAGAGTTCAGTTTCTGATCTTGCTGAGTTTTGTGATTGATGAGTGGAAGAATGCAACCTGAAAATCTTTCCTCATCTGTCTGCAAACATCTAGTGTTTCACTGATGTCTCCCATGTTTTGAAAATTTACAGTTCTTTTTGTTCAAGGGAACTTCTAGGACTGGCAAAATATGGGCTGAACCATATTTTGTTTTTTTTTTTTTTTTCTAATTTATTGTCCATAATGAGTTACAACATTTAGTGGTCAAACAATGAGTTGTTATCCCCAATTCTCCACTACCCTCCCCTCCCCCCTCCACTGGATAACCTCCTCCATGGGTCGTCTGGATCAGTCCTTGTGACAGGGGACCATGGCTAGCCTAGTATTCAGCCAGGTTCTTCTGGCCGTGCCTCTGGATAATCTCCCCCACCACGCTCTTACAATCTTTCCGCCCCCTCTTCCGCATAGTTCCCTGAGTCGTGGTGGATGAGTAATAATTTTGCTTTAAGGTTGTGAGCTTAGGGGTCTTTGTGTCTAAAATCGTTGGTTTCTGTTCCACTGGCTAATCCTGTGTTGATTTAATGGCTGTGGCTGTGGGCCCCTTGTGCATCCCGTCATTCTCTGCGGGGTTCCATTAGGATCCTCCATGATATGACTGTGGTAGGTCCTCTCTTGCCAGAATCTCAGCTATCGGCCTACGGTCGGTTGGTAGGGTTAGATGGGCCCCAGCTCTCTCGCTGCATCCTGAAAAATGCAAACACAATCTCCATCGGAGAGTGAGATCAGTGTAGGTTAACAAATATACACAATTCTGGATTACCTAGATTCTATTTTTAGTAGTCTCCCTGTCACTCGCTCCCATAGTGCTTCTTGTTTTGGGAGCCCAAGAGTACGGGATCCGGTGCCTATCGCCCTGAATCCCTAGTTCCAAACAAGGGGTCCCCCTCACTGAGTGGAAAATTGGTCGAAATTGAAAGCTGTTGATTGTCTCCCCCAGGCCGAGGCTCCTCCATTACACCAAGTGCTCCTTTGTTGGCTGAACCATATTTTGAAGCGTATTTACTTGAAGGTGGGAGGAAAGTTTTGAGTAGTAAAAAGTTCTGTTTTGTTTGTTTGTTTATCTTATTTTTCTGTGTCTGGGAAAGGAAGGTGCTTTGGGCATAAGCCCAAGAAGTTCTGATTGAATACTGTTTAGAATATGAGAGGTAATCGCCTGTACTTTCAAATATCTGTGTGATGGTAGGTTTTGTTATCAACTCTATCTTTTTAATTATCTTAGGTGGGTCTCTGAGGATGTTTACAGGAAGGCAGCCTCTCAGCAAGGGGCAGGATGTAAAGAAGCTCAAAGAAGCTAGAAGTAAACATCCTTTCCTGTGTGGGCCATGAAGGAAGGAAATTCCAGAGACTCAGGAAGCCATTAAGTCTGGGCTAGGGTTGTAAGACCCCCACCCTAAGCCTATATAAAGTAGAAGAAATTCTCTCCTTGGTCCACCCTGCCTGTTTGCTATTCTGTGTGTGGTGTTGGTGATGGATTTCTCTCTCTGCTTGGACCTGTGAAAGAGGGCCAGACTCTTTCGCTGTTATGGAACTTCCCCTCAATCTGTACTTTCAATAAATACTTTCCTCCCCCAAATTGTGCCTGGTTTGAAGATTCATCCCAGCAGCGTGTGGCTGACTGCAACAATCTGCCAGGACCATTCCCAGTTAGTTCCATTAGGCTTTCATTATATATTTTGAGTTTTTATGTAAAAACTGCTCAGTGTGCTTAGGAATTTAGCTTCTAGGAATACTTCCTGTGCTTATGGAAGCACAAGAAGTTTTTCCCCTGAGATAAGTGTGCAAAGAGAGGAGTGGACCCACTTTAAACTGAGCAAACAGGAGTTAAACAACATGTGGGTTAGATTCTGGAATAGAGAAGACTGGTCTGTGGAAAATCAAAGATTTACTAGAGTTGAAGTTAACACAATATTTCAATTGAGGAGTCAAAATTCATTCATTTAACCAGTAACTTCAATATTCACACACTTTTCCAAGGGTCTCCTAGGTTCCAGTGCTTGTTCATGTAGTCAGACTGAAAGATGTCATAGTGAGAAGAACAGTTTTACATGCACATAGTAATAGCGGAAATTACTACTACCTGAAAGCTTTGGTGAGTGGATGAACTCCTTTGGATAAAGCAAGCATTAAGAATCTGAAACAGTTGGACTATAGTAGTGTCGCTGTTGTCTTAATTCAGTTGGTCCATGACACTGAATACTGAGGTCCAAGTTTAAAGTAAATTTATACCTAGGCAACTCTGTATCAAATTGTCTTTTTGGTTTTCTCTTTCTATAGAATTTTTATAATGATTTTTAACCTGGAGCTGCTGGCATGAGAGGAAAGGGCTGGCAGCAGAGGGAAGTGGGGTTTCTGTAACCCTGTGGCTCTGGACAGGGTGCAGCCCCAAGTACAAGTACAAGTACAAGGACTATGGGCAGCTGAGGGCTGAGGGAATGTGGGAAAAGTTGAAACTGGAAGAGAGGAAGTATTAGAGCACGAGATAAAATGATGTTTCCCTGCTTTCTCTTACTCAGGAATCTTTTGAGAGTCCAGGGAAGAGTTGGCCACTTTCCCTACAGAAAATTCTGTCTCTGTCTGTAAAGACTCCTCTGTGTCCAGTGGTCGGTGCCAGACATTTTGAGTGAGATGCTGCTAAGTGTGAATATGTCCTCATCCAGCTCAGTACTTACTCCTCCATGTGATTGAAGGATCTGGAGAACTGTTGCTCTTTGGCATGATCCCTAAGATTGCTTGTCACTGTATTGTGCTTTCTGGAGATAGTAAGTACAGGTCTCAGCACTGGGCTGTCAGCATTCCATTGAACACAACTTGCAAATAACAGCCCAGTGTTTCCACAACTTTGATATGAAAGTGTTCTGTGTGGCCTACTTTCCTGACACAGTTTTAATTCAAGGCAATGATACATTTGAAGTTGCTTTTGTATTTTTTGGTATATATATATATATATATATATATATATATATATATATATATATATATATATGTATCTTTATTAATCATTTTTGGTGTTTTTTAACAGAGCAAACTGAGTGATGTAGAGGAGTTGTTTTTATGATCATGCTTCTATGTGGAAAGAATTTTTTCTCCTCTTTCCTATAGGGATAGATATTTAATCTAAAAGTACTGTCTGTGCTGGTTAGCATCCAACCTCATCACTGTGTCTTAATGCCTTTCACTGCCTCTGGAAATTCTAATCAATAATCAATCCCCTGTCACTTTATTTCCCCAACAAAGAACTTTTAAAATAATAAATTATTTGGAACAAGGCCATGTTATATGACTAAGGGTTGTCTATATTACACATACATTTCACACTCTGAGCAAATATTAAAGTTGATATGTTGATAAAAGCTTTTATACACATATATTCTCTTGGTAGCACACAAGAAAGTATTGAATCAATGTATATCATTTGCCACTTCATGTTGTGAAAAAAATTGCATTGGTGCCAGGGTAACAGAAACCACTCTCAGTCTTTCAAACAGAGGGATCTATCAATGTGTTAAAGAGTCTAAGGGAGATAAAAAGGAAAGGGGCTGTTACCCAGAGAAATTGCTGGGAGGTCCCTACTATCCCTGGGCTGGAAGAGAGAAGGCAAAGTGCTCACCCGAAACCTTCACCTGTGCTCTGAAGCTACCTCACTGCTGCTCTGCAGCCAGGTGAGGATCCCAGTCCTTCTGGTGCACATTGCCCTGGAACCCCTGCTCACCAAGTTGGTGCCTACAGCTGCTGGTGGCAGTCCCAACCTTGCTGCCCTTGTGAGGCTGGCAAGAGATTGGGGCTGTAGCACCACCAGAATTTAGAAGTCTAATATGTTAAGGCAGTGAGAAGCAGAAGTAAGAAAAACATGGCTTTTTTTTCCTTCTCCTAACTTCCATTTTGCCCCAGAGCTTTCCATTGGCAGATCTAACTAGAAACCAGCTGGCAAGGGGATTTGGGATATGCACTATATAGGCTTCCAGCCAGTAGTCCCCAAAAGTGTAGGAAGTGTGAGAATAGAACTGAATGCCAACACACAGATACCCAGCACTGCATGTGTACCATTTAGATTGCAGAGACTGGGAGTGGGGGCACTCTCTAATGAAGGAAATGATGTTTTGCATACTGAAACACACAAATATATGTTATCTCTCTCTCTCTCTCTCTGACCCATGTATTAGTTTTTTCAACTAATTACCCTATACTTAGAGACAAAAAGACCCCCAAATTTATTGTTTTTTTTTTTCAGTTATTCAGACAAGTCTTGCAGAGGTCTCACTGGGCTACAGGACAAGACATGGGTAGAGTGGGGCTGGCTTTCTTTACTTTTGCCTGTGTGTAAAAATTGCCTGCAGTGTTTGGTTAAGGACTGTTTCCTTTATTAAGTCCTGAGAACTCTCCTTCTCATGATGTCTCTTTAATTCTCTGATTTGGGGAGAAACTTTGCTTTATAGGACTCATGTGATCAGATTGGGATCAGCTGTCTAGTAGAGGATAACCCCTTCATTTCAAGGTACTTAGCTGCTATATTCTGAGCATACAGTAGCCTCACAGAGGCTCATGCTTGGTCCCCAGCTGTTGGCATAGTTTGGGGAAGTTCTAAAAACTTTAAGAAGGTGGAATTATTTGGAAGAAGGAGCTCATTGAGAGCATGCCTTGCAAAGTTTTACGTGGTCTCTGTGTCCACTTTTTGCTTTCTGGCCACCATAAGATGGACAGACTCTTCTACATGCTTTGGTGGACTCAGCACAGGTTCAAAAATCAAAGGTGTATAGAGAAAATCTGAAATTGAGCTAAAATAAGCGATTGCTTTTTTATGTTGTTTGTGTTCAGTATTTTGTTACAGCCACACAAAGGTAAGTAACGAATTTTTTTCTCATATTTTCAAAGTCACTTTTAACATGTAGGTTTATAGATTCTGAAATTAGATCATGGACATCTTTGGTGGACATTGTTCTGCTTAAACTACTTCTGAATTTTAGATTTAGAGGTTGGGGAGTTATTCACTGGCTATAATTTTTCATCAAAATCTTTAAAATAATCTCATATCAGTCTTTCACCAAATCCCCTTCTTTTTTGGATGGAACATTGCCTTTATCTAATCATCCAAGGCCAAAGCCTAAGAATATTACTTAACCTATCACCAGGTTAGTAAATCTGCTAATTTCATTTTCAAATATTTCTCTAATCTGTCCCTTTTCAACACCTCTCATCTCAATTGTATGTATCCTGTCAAGGAATGCAGGCAATTATTCTCAATAATTGTGATTATTGGAGTCTGACATTATGCTGGCTAGCAAAGCTATCAATATGTACAAGGTAACCATCTTGTCTGCTCTAATTTGATTTGCAGTTGAGCATGGAAAATGAACATTAAGCAAATATTTATGTGTCATTTATGGGCATTTATCACACATATCCTTGGCTTAATTTTTCAAAAATTAGAGTTTAAAATGTGTAAATATTCTAAAGAGAAGATAAGTTGGCTGACTTTAATGCAATAAAAGCAAATACTTTATATGTATGCTATTTTTTCCTGACTCTGGAAGACACAGATGGAAAGAAGATAATAAAGTTATTTAAAATATGGCAACTTAGTTACTTTTAAGCACATCAAAGTAGAAGTGGCTTGAGTGTGTTTCCCTCTCTGGTTCTTTAAATGGGGTTAAATTGTTGCTGTTAAGGTCCTGCAAAGACCTAATGAGTCATATTGCCTACAGCATGGGACACATACTTTCTTCAAGCAGCCCGTTGAGTTTGTTGTGTACTTTAACGTTGTGAGATTATTCAACCAATACCAACTCACAAATATCCTCCTGCTTTATAAGATTGAAGATAGAAATGGAGGGAAGTTGTATTACTTGCTTTCTTTATTTCCATTTTTCTTTCCATTTCCAAGTTCTGTGAGGATCCTTTATGAAGTCTGGTGACTAGCCAACTCCCTAGTGCATAGTTCCCAACTATACAAAAGGAAAGCACTCATTTTAATCCAGATACACGATAAAACTCTGCCAGTTTGCTTATTCACTCAATCTTAATTGATTAAAGTGCTCAACATATAAATACTAATTTAGAGTAAAAGTTAATGCTGTGTTCATCTAAAGCAAGTTTTTAAAAATTAGAGAAATATTTAATCTATCACAGTTAATGTTGGCATAATCAACATATATCTTGATATTTTCTTTAATAACAATGATTAAACACTTTGTTTTAACAATTATAGAAATATAAAGATACTTTCTTAGAACCTAAAACCACTAAAATTAATCATAATTCAAAAATATAAAAAGCATGTTTCAAAAACTTTGTCTATTAAATTAAAAATACTGTTGTAGTTTGAAAAATCCAAATGGTCTCTCTACATAACAATGAATAAAATGTGTATTCCCCTTTTTTATAATTATGTATTTTTTATATCTTGTCATATACACATTCGCTTTTTTGGAATGAAATTAAAAACCAATTTATGCATTTCAGGTGACAAGGCATAATGGTATTAACTACCTCATTCCTTTGAGTACACATAATTAACCAGCAATCTCTTGTTAGAAATATATAATGGAAAGAAAACCCCATAAAACTGACATAAGTCCAGTTTCATCTTTTTAGAATTTGAGGTCTTTGAGATGGTAATAAAAATTCCATCATAAGTATATTAAGCCGTTTAATTAGAATGGTACTTAATTTTCAAATGTTCCCAATATTATTGAATATAAGTAGAGTATCCATAATACATACTAATAAAAGTTAATTAACAGATCAGGGTCCAGTTATCTCCACTGGTATTTAGGCATTTATCAAAGGGGAGCTCATATTCTTCCAGAGGATATTAAGAGCAGTAACAAAAGCCTGTTTAAGGATTTACCCTGTGGTTTATACTGCTCAGAGATGCCCTAGGATATCTCAGGCTGCTTAGAAGCATTATCAATCAGTAGATTGACTAATTGGCCTGATAATCCTGAAGTCTCCCTGGGCTGCTAGTAGGAAATCAAGCCATCTAAATTCCTGCTGTAAAGCTCACTGATATAACTGAATGATGGAAAATTCAAAGCTGCAAACACACTCCAAACCCAGTTTAGCTTAAAAAAATCATGGAGGTGTTGGTTTTTTTTCACTTATTATTTACTACATTTAATATTTAGGTGGTTAAGCAGTTTAGAGATGACTGAGACCCAGGGATTAAAGAACATTCTCAGTGTCATTGTTAGCCAACAGGTCAAGAGACAGTTTTTCTTTTTTTTCTTTTTAAATATCTTTATTATGAATAAGTTAATACACTGTATGAGCAAGTATTGTGAATGTGTCCCCATTTCCCTCCTCTCTGTCCCCTACCAACTGAAGAAATAAAGACAATTTTTCTAATGTGAAACAAAATTCATTCTATGTTACAAGGTTGTTTTGAAGACTGTCAGACTGCTTAATAAACATTTAAGAGAAAAATAAAAATAAAGACTAAGAAAACACAAGTACAATTGAGAAAAGGGAAATGATAGGAAGAATTTAGGGGCATGAAATACAAAGTCATCAGCAAGGACTGGAAAATAAAATCTGGTAAGGTAACTGTTTCTTTGTTATTCCCAGGTATCTCACCTTGCTCTATACTGTAGTTTTGTTATTATCAGTATTGCAAATGGGCCTCCTCTGCTCTTGATAATTGATGACTATTCCAGGGGTCAGTCTTCTTCTCCCCCACCCTACTGCAGAGCTGGGGGAGGGGAAGGAAGGAGTTTGGGATGAAGACAGAGTGATATGGTCCACAATCTGTGACCCTCACAGCATTCTTAGGAAGGACACTCTCCAAGGACGGTTCACGGGCAGCTTCTGCCAGATGGGATCACCATGGAAGCAGTGTGCATATAATTGTGAAAGAATGGTCTGCATTCGCTGAAGCCAGCTCCACGGTGCTGGAATGAACATCAAACCAGACACAGTTTATGGGAGGAACAGGTTTGTTTCAGGCTGACATATCCAGGGGAAGTTCTATCAATGGTGGAGGAAGCTGCTTACTTCCACACTTCCAAGCAGAGAGAAGAAACTGCAGCATGCCAAGACCAACACCAGTAAACATAAAACCATCAGAGCTCAAACTGCTTTCCATATGCCTTTGGGCTGGAATCAAGATTCACCCCCAAACACACCATAGGGCTGAAACCCAGGATCTACCTTCAGTGACTCCTCATCCAGCAGGCTGATGGAGATTTCAGCAGGAAGCTTAACCTTATTAAAAATAGTTGAGGCTATGAGAAACAGACATTCACAGTCTAACCACAACAACATTATATATGTAAAACTTTATCATTTATTATTTATGTAAAATACTATTAAACTTTGATAGTTCAGTCTCTGGTTCTCCCATTTGCTTGGAAACAATGCTGTAACACTTAATTGGCTTTTTCTATGCTGTTATCATTTCATTCTCACACATAATTAAGGACGTGCGTGTAACAAACATATGCACTAATGTCTCTCAATAGTTACATTTCAAATATACATATATAATGATATTTATGTGTGCATTTTATTCCTGTTAGTCAATATAATTCTTCTTCAAAGAAATATTTTGGTGTCCCTTCTGTATTGCAAAGGAAAAAAACAATGTATCGTTATAATTTGCAAATTAATTACTTATACATATAAAATGACCATTTGGTTGATATCAGCAAAAATAACCAGACAGTGCCAGAGAAAGGGAAAATGTACTTCTGTAAGTAGATGTGTCTATCTGTGGACTTTCTAATCACCTGCTAGCCTACAGTAAGTTGAGTAAAACATCTTTAGTAACAGGCATAGGTGAATGACCTTCCAAAAAGCATCCCCCAAAGCAGGCTTTAGGTACAAGAATAAATCATGATGGAAATGTCACATGCACGTTAAATTCATGAAGAATATTGAGCACATGGCAACTTGTAATTACTTCCTAAACATATTTAAGTTAAAGAAACATTTGTTACTTGCATGAAGTGGTTCAAAGTGCATATGCTAAACTCATAATTTCTTCCCTTGTATGTGGAAAAAAGAAAACAGGAATGCAGAAATCATCCCAGAAAACATAACATTGAATTTATTGGACGATACAGATGAATAGTGTCCTGGATTTAAAAATATCCACAATAGAAGCATTTTTGTGTCTCACAGCCTATTGCTCAGCATCACAATCCATGAGTTCAAACTAATAAGCATGTGGCTAATGTGCCAACTTCAAAACACTGTGCACACATGCAGATTCTAGGAGACTGTAGAAAATAGCTAGTGATGTGTAGATTTTTTGACAACTTCAGAAGCAGGAATAAGCAGGTGTAAATATAGCTCTGGATTCCCTAGAGAGAACAAGAATGTTGAGGCTCCAGCTATAGCTCTTTCCCTCTACCAAGGAGTGCTGTGATTTGGGGAAAGATTGCTTGCTACTCACAGAGGACCCGTCTGCAATAGACAGTATCTAAAGTTCTAACGGTTCTTACATCTGGTGCCATGCTAATAAGAAATATCGCAGGGAGTTGACAGTCATGTTGTTTACTTAAAATAGAAGTTGATCATTACTGAAGGAGGGTTTTTTAATACTGATTTCTTTACTCTTGCGAAAATTTTCAGAGAGCCCGGTGCTGGGAAACATAGCTTCAGAGGTTGCTTGCAGTAAGGAAATGTTTCTAGGAGTAGATGGAACTTGACTCACTCAGGCATTCCAATAAATGTACCAGAGTAGTTCATGTTAAGGTATTAACTCATATAAATGGTGACATAAACATAAGACATAATAAAATCAAGTAATAGAGAAGTTGGAAAACTTTTCAGCTCCCTGAGTCATTTTAGTTGAAGTGCCTTATCATTTTGCTATAAATACCATATAAGATCTACTTATAGTCAAATTTCATAGATATACATTATAGTGATAAATGGCTCATGAATTTATCATCATTTTCAATCATACATTATTGCTCTCTAAAGTCATTAGTTTGGAAAATTGAGATTTGACTGTAATATGCAATTTGCTGGCATGCTTTGATTGGGCAAAGCAGGAAGTGACCTGGATAAGGGCCAGATTTCACTGCAGAATTTAAAAATGCAATTCGGTTGATCCATGAAGTATGAAAAGGGCATGACATAATCTGCAATCAACTGTAACAGGTGGGCCATGGAAACTCCAGTGGAATTATCCAGAACATAGTTTAAACTTGCTTTCTGCAGAGTTAGGTTGCATCTAGAGATTAGTACAACTATTTAAATGAACTCTTATTGAGAAACCATTCATTTTTGGAATGTATTCTCTAAGAACTTTTGTAGAGTAACACATTATCATTGAAACTGAATTCAGTTGATCGTCTTTTTAGTCAATTGGTTTAACATTTGATTTTTAGTGATCTTATTTATTTACTTGCAAGTAGAGGGAAAGAGAATGAATGAGAGTGAGAGCATGAGAATGGGCATGCCAGGACATCTTAATACTGCACATGAACTCCAGATGCATGTGCCACTTTGTGCACTTGGCTTTATGTGGGTACTGGGGAATTGAACTCAGGCAGCCAGGCTTTGTAAGCAAGCGCCTCTAACTGCTGAGCCGTCTCTCCAGCCCCTTGTTTAACATTTAAAAAGTGGCTTTTACATCCTCAAATCTGAACATTCACTGCCAGAGTCAAGCTTCAGGAAAAAAAAAATTGTTGATGCATACTCTGTCTCCTCATGCAATCTTCACTCTTTTTTTTTTTTTTTTGCAATCTTCACTCTTCATCTTCTACATTGCAGAAAATAGATTCTAAGTCCCCCATGACCTTGTCGTTGAAGCAAATGACTGGATGCCACTGTGCACTGACTTCTTGAAGAAATTTTCTTTGTCTTCTTGGGCACCATATTCCATATTCATCTACTTTTTTTTTTAATGGTTTCCGAGCAATATAATGGAATAATGCCTGATTAAGTTTGAATTTCATGGGGTTTGAGCTGCCTTTTTTGTTTGTTTGTTTGCTCATGATATTTAATTGTGCTGAGTGAGAGCATCACTTTTGAGATACCACTCATGAACTCATATCAAATCTTCATCTTTATGTCAGATCCATCGACTGAGTTTCAGGATAGCACACTGTATATTGAGCTTTCTATGAAATAGTTTCACACTGATTATTCTGGGAGACCCCAAGTTCAGGAAGCTTCATGTTGAAAACCACTTTTCATTCTCTATACAACTCAAACTGTCACTACTCCATAATCCATCCCTCTAGGAATGCACCACTCCCTGGACCCTTCTTCAAATCCTCTACTTCCAATCAAAAGCCAAGATATCAGATGCAATTCTGGACTCTGTCCATAGCTCAATATTCATGCTGCCTGTATATTAAAGAGTTCTTTCTCTCTGTAGACTTCTTTTGTCTTTTACCCTGATTACTATAATAGTCTATTATATCTTTCTAGTCTAATTACCTTGTTTCCATCCAGTCTCTTATCCCAAAATCATGATATTCCTTCTATAATACATACCATTTCTCTGATTAAAATGAAACTTCATACAATTTCTCTTGAGATAATGTCATGGTATTCATGTAGCTTTAAATGTCTGCATAATTTGGCTCCAAGCCTATCTATAAAGTCTCATCTCTTATCATTCCTCTCTTACTTCAGGTCCTGCATTATTGAAATTCTTTTAGTTCCTCTAATGTAACACTGACTGTGTGTGTGTGTGTGTGTGTGTGTGTGTGTGTGTGTGTGTGTGTTGGTTGTGTCCCTGTACCTTTCTTTCCTTAGAGATATTCCTTGACCCTTAAAACTAAATAAATTAAGAAAATCCTGTACCATGTGTATCAGCTCAGATAATAATTATATTTGTTTTATTTCTTTCTATATTGCAGAGTGAAAGGAAAAGTGAATACATTCTCAATGAGATACAAATCCTGCTATTCTTTTGATTATGACCATATTCATCCATGTCCTACAATGCGTTGACAAAAATTTTCAATCCATACTTCCTGAGTTAATAAATCAGACAGAGAATAAAATTCAGTGTCCTTCAGGCTTTCCTAATACCAACTGAGAGAATCAGATAGCAACCCATTGCAGTGAAGAACTAAGCCCATCTTTTCATGTGAGTAGTCATTGACAGTGGAAGAGATGTTTTCTTAATGAATTTGGGGAGTAATACTTACAGTCTCCTATGCGCTTCTCTATTCTATGGTTCTAGACAAATGGCTCTATGTGTACAAAGTGGTCAACTTGGAATTTTTGCAGAGTAATCTGTGGGAAAATAATTTTAGCTTAATTTATTTTGACTTATAAAATTGATTTGTTTTCTTTTTCTAAAAGATGCTTACTTTCAGAAAATACATATTAGCATTCAGCTATTTCAATGAAAATGAGATTTAATACATATGTTCTATGTTTCACCTAAATGTACCAATAATGAAAATATCATGCTTTCAATTAAATGTATATTATACATACATATTTGTGCACATATATAGAGGTACATTAATGAAAATCACAAACAAAATTGTTTCTATCCATTCAACCCTGCTTTTATGCTTGCCTAACTTTACTTCTTTTCTTCTTTACTTGTTTTGGGGTGTATTCGGAGGGGAATTGTTTGTGTATATGTTCTTGTGTGTGAATGTGTGTATGCATGTTACGTGGTACATCTGTGGAAGTCAAAGGACACTGGTGTATTGTCCTCTCCTTCCACGTCATTTGTTGTTCTCTGCTCCATTTACAGAAGTAGCTGGTCTGTGAATTTATAGGGATTTCTTGTGTCTGCCTCCCCTCTTATCCTAGGCATGGTGGATGCTGTGGTTACAGCATCAGGTTTTGTATGGATTCTGGAGATTCAAACTCAGATCTTCACAATTGTGAGGAGAGCACTTTGTCCACTGAGCCATCTCCTTAGCCCCTCATTCCTTTCTTATTTGAAGAATCAGTTTATCCTATATACTGAGCATCCTTTTGAATGTTTAACATGATTCTTTACCTCAAGGTTTTCCCTCAAATAGGTACTCTAACATCAGTTTCTACATTTATTTAGTTCAGATTTTTGTCTCATTTTAGAAGAGATATAGCAACCATCTAATGTATTTCACCAAGGAATCCCATGTCAGCCCATTCTCCTCTGTGTAGCCACACAAATCTGACAATGCTCTGTAAAATCCCTTTAATGACTTTTCATCCATTTTGAAGAAAAATGACTGATTTATTGTTTCTTTTGACTCCATGGTACTGCTCAACTTACTGTCTAAGTTTCATAACCTCATAACCTATTATATAGATATCTGTAATTGAATTTTCCCATCCATTTTTGCACCAAACCAGATATTTTTCTTTTCTTTTCTTTTTTTTTTTCATGCTGTACAAGATAGAGCTGAGGATCATGCACACTCTGCTCAGATGCTTGATGACAATCCATGAGTGAGCCACTCTGCAACCCAGGATCTTTGTCTTTGTTGTTGTTGTTTTGGTTTGAAGAAAACTTTTGGTGTTACTGTCAGATACTTTCTGAAGGGGTAGGATAATCATAGTTTTAGACTTCAAGCTTCTAAATTGTATTGGAAAAACATTAACTCTACCCCCTGCCCAATTATTTGTCTAAACATGCATAGTTACCATTCAGACAGTTTTGGCTGACACATCAGTAGCTTTATGGACTTTTCTATGACTTTTATGGACTTTTCAATGTGAATAGGCAGAGGATGCAGAAGGAATAAATTACTTGTCCAGGGAACACAATGAGTTAGTAATAGAGTTGGTATATAATGCAGGTCATTCTCACCGAAGTGTTATTTTTACTTTTCATTTTGGTTTTGGCTGGACTAGGGTATGTGATTAAGAAATGTCATTCATTGGATAGGATAAAATATGAGAATCAAAGGATTAAATTATTACAAGACATTCAATTTTAAATTATTAAATTAAATTTCATTGTAGAATATTAAATGTATTATTTTTGCTTCAAAATGCATCATATGAATTTGGTTGAGGGAGAAGGAAAGAACATTTGAAAGAAATTCTGTAGGACATTGTATCAGAGCCAATTTAGTAAAATGCAAAATTTTCAACACTCAAATGTCATCTTCTACAAGTCAAGAGTTTATATTTAATATGAAGTTTTAAAAACAGTGACTTTAAAATGTACCAATATTTTATAAGCAGATCAAAGATATTCACTCTGTGTTTTAAATGGTGTAAAAGGGTTGTAGACTTGATAAGAGATTTGAATTTGAATTCTGGAAATGAAATAAAAGCCAATAAATAATTTTGATAGCAATGATACCATTTATTGAGAACTTTCTGTATGATCAGATCTTTACATCATTATTTCATGTAATACCCATGATCAATCATAAACTTGATTGGTAAGTTGTAGTCCTTTTGCAGATCAGGTGCAGAAAGGTGAAGAAACAGACTGCAATTCTACAAAGTTCAAAGTTTGCAATCACATGTTTGACAGCAGAGATTGTTCTTTTGCCACAACGCTTTTATCTTTGACAGAACTAGGATCTAGTCTGGGGGAAACGAGAAGGGAGAGGAGATTGGTGTGAGAGTCCTAAGATCGGCAGAGAAGCAAGACCAGATACTGGAGACATTGTGGGAAATTTGTGAGGCTTGAATTGTCAGTCATTAACAAGAAAAAGGAGGAGGATCTTTATGATTTTTGGATGCTGACTTGCAGAAGTTAATTGAGTTGATATTTCAAATACAAAGTATAAGGGAGGAAAGAAATTAGGTCAAAGGAAGAGTGCTGCTAAAGATGATGTCTTCAGTTTGGATTATGTGGAGATGGAGGTTTCTATAGCAATCCAGTGGAACTTCTTGAGATGGTCCCAGGTAAAGAAGAGAGCAGAGGGGCCTGGCATGGGAATGGGGAAAACACTTGGGATTGAATCCTAACCACTAAACACAACTGTGAAACCCTGATGCATGCATTCCTGACTTTATTCCCATAGTTCTTAGACTCCTGCCTCCCTGGAATTCTCCTCTCTGTTCTTCAAAGACACAGAACTTACGCCTCCCCAGGGTCTGTCCATGTGCTGTTGACGGTGACTATCCCATCGTGACAGACACGGCACTGCCTTACTTCCTCCCCCTCTATGCAAGAAGCCATAGAAAACTATCAAATTTAAATCCAATTGAGGACAGAGGTTCTGTAGTCCAGGAAAGAAAACAAACATGAAGCAGGGCAATTGCTCCATGCCTGAGCTTCGTCGAAGGTGGGAAGAAGAGCATGTTCAGTTTCCTTTCCCAGTAAACATGCTTGAGGAGGATATCCAACTGACCAGGGACAGGGAAGAGGGAAATGGGGGAAGTGGAGACATCAACACATTAGTCCCTTATTAAGTGTATCTAATTATGGATTAATAAAATAAAATAAAATAAAATAAAAACATGGGCCTTTTCTTCTTGCCATCGAGGTCAGGGGCCAAAGAGTGATGAACACAACATAGTTTGTTATAATAGATATTCATTAAGTGAGTAAACAAAGGTATAGATGACCATTTGAAGTCATTGGTTCTTAGATGGGAATTGAGGTGATGGTATGAGGGAAGGGCAAGAACATTAGTCTCTTGATGTTCTTGTGCATAAAAGTTGATCCTATACACTGAAAATTGCAGGTGCACCAATCCAAAAAAATGCTTACACTCAGTTAAAAGTGTATCTCTCCTTTGTTTGTACTTTGAAGCTGTTTTTGATTAAATATAATATATTTGCTCTAATTTATAAGGAAAACTTATCTAAGTTTATACCTATATAGAAACATATTAGTAAAAATAGTTTAATGAATCCACAGTTTGCCAATTGTTAGAAATTGTCAATAGAATAAACCAAAAAATAATAAACTTGATTATTCACAAAATGAGAAAATGAAGAATAGTAATATGAATTAATTTAACAACACAATAATATTGGATTAGCTAGTATAAATTTTGTTTTTGATAGTAAAAAGCACAAAAATAATTAAATTATAAAATGAGTAAAACTGAATTTTCCAGAATAATTTACTTAAGTACTTCACCAATAAAGGAACTAAGGTTTGTATGCATATAATGTGAAATGAAATGAGATGTTGTTTTTTATCAACACTAACTTTTGCTTTAAAAAATCATAGTATCTTTAGGTGTCAACTTCTTTATTTGTAGAACAAAGTGCTTAGTTTGAAGGTCACTTTTTGGGATTTGTATATATTGTCTTAAAAATCCATGCACTAAATTTATTATGTAAATTCTATTGGCAGGTAATCTGGACATTTTAATAACTGACCACAAGGGGGAGAACTCTAATTCCACATCAAGTCATTTAGTGCAATATGAAATAATCTGGAAGTATTTTGCCATTTAAAGTTGGTGAGAGCCTCATTCTGACTTCTTCCAGGAAGTTGGAAAGATTTCTCTTGCTCAGGTCAGATTAATTAAAATTATAATGTTCTTTTTGTCATCACTAAAATCATAGTATAGTTAGTGGACATCAAAATTCATTTGAATTAAACAGTAATGCTTAACAAGGCAATCTAGATGTTTCTTATTTGAGAATAGAATTTTAGAAGTCACATTGGGAGAGGTTTTCCTTTCAAATGTTTTCCAGTTTTTCTTTAATAAATCTATATGATTCCAGAAACATAGATAGATTAGCAGTAGAGCAATCTATAAATGAGCGGAGTCAGGTGTGGTGGTACATACCTATAATCCTGGAACTGGGAGAATAAGGCAAGAGGACTACTGGTGCTTTCTGCATGGTTTCATGAATATAAAGGACTGTTTATATTCATTATTATATAAATATTGAATGACATGTGTTCTCAATGGTAAACACTAAGCCTTAATGATTCATATATTTTTACATTATCCACATATAATTATAAGCTATGAGTATATGCTTCTGTATTTTATCAAATACACTCAAAAGATTTGCAGTAAATGAATATATATATATATATATAGCCTTTGTGAGTATTTAAATAAAGCACATGCTACTAAAAATAATTCATCTTATATAGTTCCAGTTTTTTAAATATGTTCAGTGACACAAGATCTTCCTTTTAGAGTGAATGTAATATTTAAAGACAAACATTTTTACAAATGAATACTTAGTGCTGAATTTACAATACCCATTGGAGGATAAATACAGTTTGGTGTACAAAAATAGGATGTCACTAAATGATAGGTGCTTCCATTGGTTCTAAATTTTCTTCATTCAGCCATCATAGAAGAGTCACAAACTTTTTTTAGCAATGGTGTTGTCATTGGGATAGGGATAACTCCTCCTCCAGTGACTGTAGTCTGTTTACAAAAATAAATATATAACTAAATGAGTAGCCTAATTTATACTTATCAGTTATTTTCATAGTATTCTATTCAGAGACAACTGGGTTGGCTTGAAACCCAGGGTTAACTGGAAGAAAGCCACCATCTGGTCCATGTCGGATGTGTGGTCTTTGCTTTTGGCTGGGCCATCACTGCAAATGTCCTCTTCAGCTGCTCACAGCATAGTGCCTGGCTTCTAAGAACCTGCAACTCAAGTGAGCAAAGGAAAGTGCATGGCCTCTGACCCAGCCTGTGAGGTTGCATGGCAGCATGCTGGTGGCCAAGGAAGTCATAGAAATCTGCCTGATATCAATGGCATACATCATTCCACAAAAGGAGATAGGAATAATTTGAAGGTCACATTGTAAAGAAGAGCATGTAGAATTAGATACATAGAAGTCATCCCATGTAAGCGATAGAATTTAGAAACATGAATTTATTCAACCTATCTTCCTTAAAATAGGTTTAAGGGAATAGAATTTTAGAAGTCACATTGGGAGAGGTTTTCCTTTCAAATGCTTTTCATTTATTAAGAAATCTACCTGATTCCAGAAACAAAGGTCCTCCCAGTCCTCTTAAATTTATAATCTTTACTTGGAAAATGAAAAGTTGAGATATTTGCTTCAGTAATAACAGAAAACATCAAAAATACTTCTCGATTCTTTTTTTTTACTTCTATCAACAAATCTTTGGTTGTCTTTTAAGAATTTAAAAACATTGTATGGCCTTCCTTTAATCCTTTAATTAAAGGCATCAGCCACCAATCATGGCTTCAACATTAAGTTTCAAGGTGTAAGACATATGAGGAAGTGAGGTCCCAGAGAAAAGGCCAAGGGAGATATATATTTTACCATGCGGTAATGCATGCCTCTCATCACAGCATGTACTTATTAAAAGTTCTATTCATTGAAACCAATACTAGAAACTTTAGAAAGATTTTATTGAAGGGGCACAAATTTCTCAAGAGGTGTGATCATAGCCTGTGTGTCTGTCCTAGAAACGAGAAGGAGCAGGCCACACCACCTCGGAATCCAAGGTGACATGGATGGGTCTGTTATACATGTCCAGGAAGGTTGAGGGGTCCATGAATTCTTCAGCTTTGCACAGGTACTGTATGATCTGTTCCGGGGGGAGGAGATCAGGGGCGACTTGGTGCAGGTTATCACCCGGTCCTTTAGTGCCCACCTTCACAGTCTTAAAGAGGTGGAAGGCCAGTTTATGGGTCTGGGAGAGAAAGTCTGTGGTGATCTCTGCCAAGGACTGTGACTGGGTCACATCATCCAGATACATAACTGGCACTTTGATGACTGAAACGTGCCACTGCATGAAGAGCCTCGTGGCGATGTTATGAGAAATAACTATGATTTTCAGTGCTTGGATCATAAAGTCTTTCTCATCATCTTGGTGGGCAACATAATCTAGAAGAATCCGGTAAAGCGTCCCGCTGGAGGTCTCCAGGACGTGTAGGATGGACGTGGGGTAGATGAGCAGCAACCCTGTCACCATTTCTCCCAGGTGACGTTTCAAAATCGCCTGAAATGTTTTTTCATAGTATTCAGAAATTTCCTTTTTCTCTGTGTTGCCTTGTATCCTGCCCACTAGGAACATCCTATGAAGGAGGAATTTCTTCAGTTGGAGTCTTAGCTTCTCTTCCTGAAGGTGCAAGTAACTGGTACGGGGAATTTTGGGCATTAGAAGAGTATCCAAATAATGTTTTTTGCTGCCCTTCCGGTTATGGACGAGGAAAGACATGATGACTCTTATTTATTCTTCAGGATGATTCCAACTTTAGGTTATTTCACTGATTACATTATCAGAATACCTCTTTTGTGCCTAATTCATTTTAATTTCTTCTGACAACAAAACAAAACAAAACTCAGAGTTAACAGTTTGTTAAATGTTACTCAACAGCAAAATCCCTTCTCAGTTCTGTCAATGAGAAATGTCTTTGAAATGGAAGAGAATGTTGATCCGGAACACAAACTACAGAGATTAAATTTGCAATGAAATTCTAACATATTTTAGGGAAAAAATTCTTAAAATGACAATTTAAATTATTCTTTGTTTTTAATGGCATTTTTTTTCCAATTAAAAAAAATATCTTTATCTAGCCTACACATTAAAAAGAAATTTTGGGTGCTCTAAGTCCTCGTAAGTTTACAGTCCTTACTTGGAAAATTAAAAGTTGATAGATTTGCTTCAATCATAACAGAAAACTGCAAAAAATAAGTCTTGGTTCGCTTTTTACTTCTCTCAACAAATCTTTTGGTTGTGTTTTAAGAATTTCAGAATATTGTATGGCCTTCCTTTAATCTCATAAATGCTCTCCCCCAGTCCCAGATTAATTTAACATTTTCTTCCTCAAAAACTATGCACTTACCTGTCCTTTAGATCCTCCCTGCCTATCCTCCGTCACACCTCCAACTGCCAGAGTTCTGGTGGCCCAACTGTCCTGTCCTGGGTTCTGACTTCCTCTTGTGTAAGACTCAGAATGTTAGTGCCATCTAAAGGGCCAGCGTGTACTCACAACTCTTACTATCTTGACGATATTTCAACAAATACCTTAACAAAACTGCAGCAGAAATCAGGGCTTCTGTCCAGGAATGCCCTTTTATTAGAACAGGCACATTTGTTCAAAAGGGATTTGGTAGGTCTGGACATATTTTTTTCTTATTTATACTTTGGTAAATTAAAACACAATATACAGTTGCAGAGCTAGTTTCTTTGTTACATTTATGCACTATTCAAAGACTAAGAACACATGTCTGAATCCTTATCTATAATGCATCTAAACATTTTACAAAATTATTTGGGTTACTTAAGATGAATTTGTTAATTTTAGTAAAAATATCTGCTAACATCATATTCACATGAGTTCTAAGCAGTTTTGAATCCACAAGTTTAGAAGACAGTCTTTTTTAATAAAAAAAAGTACCTTAGAGAGCATTATTTTCTTCTGAGGTTTGCATTATTCAGACTAATTATCTGATTTTAAAATTATACAGTGATAAGTTATTCCGGACACCAGAGAATGAGAGGTAATTTAGTAATTGTGTGACATGTAAGAATCAACTGTATTCACTTCATCGCTCACCAAAACGACTCAATCTTCTCCAAGGTGTTTATCCTGTCATGGTCTACGCTAAGGATTGGTCTGATTTTCAGTCCTCTTACAGCCTTGTGGAATTTCATTTTATTGACCATAACTTCCATGGAAGCCTTCTTTTCTCCGTGGTTCCTGTGAAATTGAACATCCCTGAATTTCTTTCCAAATCTCTATTTGTCGTCCAGCCCTGTTCCTTTTCACACTGAGCTCTGGGCCTTGCTGAACTCAGTGCCCATGCACACTGCTGGCTCTCCTTCCTTGGGCTGCGAGCTCAGCGCCATTCCTGTTCTCTTCAGTGAGGCCAGGAGGCTGGGTCTTCACACTCCTCTCTCCTCCAGATCATTGCACCATGGACACTGTCCATTGATCACGGGACTTTCCCACTGAGCTCATCTACGAACTGGGAATTCTCCCTCTAAAGGCACAAAGCAGGCACAACTAGTGAATTGGGATTAACAAATAAAAAATTCTGAACTCATCCCGTAACTTTGTTTTTATCTAAGACTTGAAAGTGGTCACCTTCCATAGATATAATTCTAACCTTTTCAAATTTTAATCGCCAATATTTTAAATATTATTTTAGTTAAGCTCATTTCCTTTGCAAATACCTTTCTTACGTATGGATTAATTTTACTCCTCCGTTTTCTATGATTGATTTTGTATTTGTGTGTGTGTGTGTGTGTGTGTGTGTGTGTGTGTGTGTGTGTGTGTGAGGAGGTCAGTGGACAACACTGAGGCTTGTTTTTTTCTTCTTCTTCAACCTTCTTTGGAGACGGTCTTTGTTGCCTCTGCTGCTGGTCAGTTTCTGAATTCTCCTGGCCCCACCTCTCATTGCTTTAGGTCTGTCAGATTTACATACTTGGACACCAATTTGTTCCCAAATTTACATGGGCACTGAAAAAAATTGAACTCTGGCAGGACAAGCTAGCAAGCAAGTGCCTTTTAACTGCTGAGCCACACCCCTGGAATAAATTTTGTCTTTCATTTCCAGATCAGAATCCTTGATGTTGACTTTTGTTTTCCTAAAAGTTATTTGCAACTCCATTCTTTTACTTCTTTTTTTTTTAAATTAAAAAAGTTCATTGAAATGCACTTGAGATTCCTGATTGCACTGCCTCCTTTATAGTCCCAGTTCTTTTTAATAAATGACTCTCACCCTCAGTATTTCTCTATATTTCCACCCCCAAAATTAGAATGTCAAGGTATAAATCTGTAATAAAAAATCTGTTTCATAAAATTTAAAAAATTGATGACTTTACAGTGTCCTTGCTACTGCTTCCCTCCCTCAGAATGCTAAGAGAGGGAATTCTTCCTTCACCAGGTCCCAATGGTCTCTGAAACTGATGTCCAGCATCCAGTGATGGAAGAGAATGTAGGGAATATGGGGTCATGCCACCAAGTAGTTGGATTCCTCCCACTAACACTGAGCACAGTGAGTAGGAGCACTGCTGGGAAAACTTTCTGAATGCTCAAATGCAATGCCAACTTTTGTATGTAGGTAAGATTCTGATTGGTCATGAGGACATTCTTTGTAGCACAATTTCCTTCAAAAATGAACTAAGGACTATCATTCAGGATAAGGTTCACCACAGAATGTATTACCCTACCTCAAGTTTCTGTTGATTTCATTTATTTTTCTCTGACTAATTTACACTGAGAAAGAACAAAGGAGAGTAGATAAGCTACAGTGCTATATGTTTTTGCAGTGATAATTTAAAGAAGATTTTAATTCACCTCTCAGATTGCTATTATCTTCCTGGACTCTTACTTCTTGTAATAAATAAAACTATTGTCTAATTCTTGTCTTATCGGTTAGTTCCATTATCTGTCCACAAAGTATGGGTAACCTGTACTGTTTCTTCCAAATTACTTTTTTAAGATTTCTATTACCACTGGCATTACAACCTGATAGCTTTCTCCTTCACCTAAATCATAGTTTCCTGCTCTGGTAAGTGGAACATTTCCCTGGTGATTGATTCTATATCCCTTTCTACTTTTGCTCCTAAAAGGAATTCAAGAGTGATTCTGCACTCCATGTGGGATTTGTTTTTCATGGGAATGTATGTGGTATGTATGCATGTGCATATGTACATGGATACATATGTGTGTACAGCTTAACATGCATGTGCACATGTGTAGAGACTGAGCACAGAGGGGTTGAAGTTAGGTGTCTTTCTCAGTCATTCTCCACCTTCTACTTTAAGAGGTCTCTCAATTAACCTAGAGCTCACTGATTTGGCTAGACTAGCCAGTGTTTGATTCCCAGGATTTCTTGGTGTCTGCCTTCTTAGTGCTGAGAATATAGCCACACTCTGTTATGCTCAGAATTTAACATCAGCAGTGGGGTCTGAGCTCAGGTTCTCATGCTTACAAGAAAAGCATTTGATGCACATGTTGCCATGTTGATTTTTATTTCATTTTCCTTTCACATATGTTTTCTTCTAATATAATCCTAACAGAAGGGTGATATTTCAAAATTATACATATATAAACTATATGAAATGTTGGATAAGGCTTCAATTTTTCTAAATGTTATAATCATTTTAAAAAACCTAATTGGTGTTAGATTGAAGCATGAGTTACCATTTCTATAACTTGAAAACCATCTGATGTGGCAGCTTTGTGTGGTTCAAATTAATAGTCAGAAAAATAGTCTTGCTACACTAGTTTATCCTCCACATTTATTTCTTCTATACTTACTTTCTTTTTGTTTCTCAAATATATGTGTTGTTGTTAAGTTGCTTCTCCCAATGCTATTTTATCACTGCATGATTCTCAAAAGACTAAGGGATATTGCCTTGTTTTCTCGCTTTTCATCAACCACACCATGAAGTGACAGTTGTAAAGATCATATTGTTTCTATTCCTATCTGAAGTTTAGACAGTTTTTGATTGGCAGATGTGATAGTTTTGAATAAATGTCCCCCAAAAGAATTAAGGGTTTATTAAGATTGTAAATTGTTTCCAGCCAGTTCTGGCTAGAGGAAGTGTGTCACCTTGGCCAGATCCTAGGGTTCAGCACTAAGGTATTTCTGGGGTGGGTCTGGAATTTTAGCTATACATATGCAAAAAGCAGTCTGAGCTCAAGCCTGGAGTTCCTTTTGTTAGTTTTGAAGTATGCTTGCTTGTGGTGCTGGTGGTGATTCTGTCTCTGTCTCTGCTTGCTTCTGTGAAAGGGGGCCAGCCTTTCCTTAACTTCTTTCGCTGGATCTGTTCAATAAATATTTTCCTCCCCATAATCGTGCATGCTTTGGAGATTCATTCCAGTGGCATGTGGCTGACTACAACAGCGGATATAATTATACTTGCACACATTTGTTTCAAGACACTGAGTGTTTGAGTTTCTAACTCAATCCTTGAAGCAATCCTTGTGTTCCATATCTTAAGAGCCAAATATTTATCCTTAGATGGTGACTTAAGCAGAAATCTTTTTATTTATATATCTAGATAAAGAAACATTCACATTGTTTCAAATCAATGTATTTCACAAATATAAGTAACATCATATACTTATAACTCATATCAATTACCTTTTTATTACATACTTTATACTCTGATTTTGTTCTCCAGAACTAAATGTTTCTCAATGAACTCCAAATGTTCTTTTGCTCTTCATAAAAAAGGCAGCAAAGAAAGGATTAACATGATGGTCTACACCAGGAATTTTTCCATGTACTAACTAATTTAAACTTCAAAACAACTCTATAAGCTAGGAGTATATTTGCTCACAGTGTAAGGAGGAGGATGTTGAAGTAGGAAGCAGTTAAATAGTCTAGACACAGCCCAAATCTGTGCTCATCAGCTTCTCTGTCTTGTCCACCTAGAGTAAAAGGAAGGTAAGCAACACCCTCATGTATGACCACAGGGCTATTCACCTTTATCTCTGACAGGATCATTCTCTTGGAAATGAAGTCACTATTGTTTGAGATAAAAGAAATGTATAGTAAAACTTCTTTATCATACCTGTGATGAAAAAATTCCTAGTGTTATTAACTACTCATTTACCTCAGACTTATTGATATTGCTGTTGTGTAAGGTAATATTATATATAATATAAACATAAATATAAAATATAAACATGTAAAATACTGCTTGCTAATTTTAGCAGCTTAGACTGTAGTAAGGGCTATAGCTTAATAAGTCTGAAATGTTCTTGAAAAGTGTCAAGGAAAAATAATATACATTGTGCAGGTTATGCTTCTTCCTTCAGGAATGTCAAAATCGTTTTGCAGAAGTTTAGAGGAGTCTCATTTGAACATGGTCTTCAGAGGAAAAGGGTTGAGGATTGGCTTTGAAGATGTTTCTTGAATTTATTTGTTTGGTGTGTGACCTCAGTCACACCTCTCATACCAGATAATTTCATTCTTTCACCTGGACTCCAATATTAGAGGAACAGAACACTTATCTGTGTTTCAACATATCTGCATCACCATTCCAAGAGAAAAGATAGTCTGAGTAAATGACTAACACTTCAAAACATATACAAGATGACTAAATAGACCAAGTGAACTTGATTGGGTAAAACCAAATCACTAGAGTCAAAGACTTATCAAAAAGGAATGTTATAGGACTTTCTTAATTTTGTACCCTTTTCACCAATTGCAGTCTAAGGTTTGCTCATTATTTATCAAGGACAATACAGGATGGAATACTTGTTAAATTGATATATTAATTTCACATCTATTAGATGTACAGAAATGTCAAGTAGCTGAGATAGTCTTGCGAATCATATATTGTCTTTGTAAATGGATCATTTCCATTGATGGGTCTGATTAAATTAAGGCTCATTCTATAGTTTGGACCTAGAATATCACCCAGATGTCTAGGTCCCCAGCCTGTGGTGTTTTGGAAAGGGGTGTAACCTGTAAAAGGTGTGGTTCATTGGCTACTGGGATGCTCATCAATGATAGGACTAAGGTTGGTGAAAGTACAGAATACAAAACAAAGAGCATATTGGTGAAGAAAACTAGTATGAATATGTTAAAGTGACCACAGGAGCATTTTAGGATTGTCATCTGTGAGGGGAGAGCCACAAGCCTGGGCAGCAGTGTGTTTGTGAGAGAGCACAAGGAAAGAAAGAGTTGAAGTACATCTGAGGAACATGTGATTTTTGGGAGTAGGAACATAAAAGCAGAGAAAGGCAACAATAGATGAGAGACAGATGAAAACTAGAAAAGAGCAGGTTGTTGAAGGTCAATATAGCAGAGAGATTGGCCATGGTGAAATTCTAAAAAGAGGCCAACCATGTAGAGATCAAGGTGACCTTTCGATGGTGCAAGTTTCAGGTTCCTGAGATACTTAAGAAAAAATAGGCTCAACAAAATAGTTCAAGGGATCCAAGGAGCAATAGTCAAGTGATTTAGTATAGAAAAAGTCGCCAGAGAGTCAGCACTTCTCCCAAGCACATAGCAGTGAGAAGTATGCAAGTATTGAGAGAGCAAATGTTAGTGGAGGATATTATGGGTAATTATGTTATAGAGATACTAGCTTTTTCTCTACTTAAAACTAGTATGTTTTTTTCTCCTCCCAAACTGCTATTGTGTCTAGCTGGAAAGGTAGAGTCTAAAAATGAAATATTGTATTATAGGATTTGAAAAAAATAAGTTTGTAACATCTACAAACACTTTTTTGGACTGCAAATAATGACAAACATTGGAATATATAAATATATATATTTTCTTTATTATCTAGTTTGTCTTCTGTTTCTGTGGCAAAACTATATATATACATATATATATATATGTATGAGAAACATGAAAACAGTGCAATAAGCTCTCTTACAAGAGTATTTTTGGAAAAAAAATATAGATGTTTTGGTGATTAACATGGTTTCAGGACTATTCCAGAGTTAGTTGTAGAAATCTGAATTTTGCACTGAGCACTGATCAATTTAGACCAATAAAATACCTTTTATCAAGTAATATATTTGGGTTAAATGTTTACTTGTGTATTTTAAAAAGTGTATTTAAGATTGTCAAGAAACAAATTTTATAGTCAGAGATTCCTACTAAAATATTATTGTTCCCAAACATATAATGAGAATTATGGTTAGAATTTAGAACTTTAAACAATTATTTCTTTATAAAGTAGGAGTAATCTCAATGTCAATCATAATTTATGTAGCCATTACTTTTATTTATTTATGTAACAAGAATGGTAGAATAGTGAAAACAACATGAAATATTTTAAAAGATTGGCTGTGTAGATCCCTAAGCAACAAATTTGCTTTAATTTATTTAACTAACTATGATAGCTTGAAAGCCATTTTCTCCCTCAAACTCAGGACTATACCATATTTTTTGGAAACTATACCTAGTAATATTAGCAGTGGTGGACAGATGGCGAACTTCATAGGATATTGTATCACGCCAATTTAACCTATTATTTGTAAGGTACAAGTACTTTTTGTGCTGTACGTTTTGTGAAATGAGGATAGGGTAATAGGACAGACCAAGGAAAGAGTGGAGGATGTTTCACCCCAGTAGTCACAAGTGCTGCCATGGTGGGGAGGAGCATCTAACCTCCATCACAGTTACTGTTCAATGCTGGCATCAGACGGGGATGCCTGGATACCTAAGAGGCCCTTGCCTCTTTTTCACTCTATATCTTTGATACAGTAAGACAGCCACTCCTGGTTACATGTGATACGTTGGCCTCATGGGAAGCATTTCAATATGAATACTAGCTCTACAAGGGTTTCTAGATAAAATTATCTTGGCTACTGTGTGCATTTGTGTTTTGAAATATAATTACTTTGTGCTTCTTTTAACCATAGGGTATTTCACATATTGTATTTTGTGGGATAGCTACTGAAATAACTAAGATTTTAATACCCAGCCCAAAGACCTAGTTAGTGGGAATATTTCTCTATGCATATTTTATATTCTTAATGGGCTTGTAAAAATGGCTACATATTGCTTTCACTGTTTAGGTGTGGTATATTCAGAGAAATTCATCTATTATTCATACAAGTAAATAAAGGCATACCTATAAAAATTCTCAAAACATCTAATTTTAGAATCAAATGCTACAACCATAAAGACTGCTTTCTCTTTGGAATTATCAACTGTTTCAGTCAAACAATTTGAATATTGATTTTATTTGTTGTTGTTATGTTCATTTATGATTGTGACTTATATTAAAGATAGGTTGGTTTTCAGAGAGGGCAAACAGTTTTTGATTATGGTTTGAGGGGAAGGTAAATTTGTTTATCATGAATAAAATTGAAAGTATCAGATTATTGTAATGGGGTTGGGAGGGGGTTTAGAAAAGTTCTCAAACTCCCAACTCTGAGCTCATGCTTATTTTACCAAAGAATCGGAATAAAACAAGACTAAGAAGGATAACTATTAAATTATTATATTTATTCAGGGAAGTATGGAACCAAGGGAGGGGAAATGGATATATCCACGTGGGAAGAGCCCATGTGGGAATGAAGCATGAGCCAGGAAGAAACATGAAAAGGACTTTTGAGAGGAAATAGAAGAAAATGCAGAGAGCTTCTGCCATGTGGCAGGCAGGGGGTGCAGTGGGGTAGGGAGCCCATGTGAGAGTAGGGGTCAGGGTCTTCCCAAGTGTCAGCAAGGCTGGGCTGAGATGAAGGGAAGCTGGCCAGGACAAAAACCTGGAAGTTTATGGGAGATGAACAGCCAGAAAGAGATCTTTTCCACCTGGTAAGCATCTATTAATAGCTTTATTGCTGTTGGCTTTACGTGTAGGCTCCAGTGAGCCAGGGAGAGAGCTGATTGGTCTGAGCTAGGGGCTAACTCAAGAAGAGGCCAGCCATGGTGCCAAGTTTAGGGATGAGTTTTACCAACCAGAATGCCAGGATCAGATTTAAACCTTAATTTTAGGAAAGGGAGTTTCTTCCCAGAGAGGGATTCAGGATTGTTTATGGAAAAACAGATTAGGCACGACCTCAATATCTGTGTGTTACTACTAGAGACAAAGTCTGATCTAGTTCTTGTTTAACGCATTAAATTCTTCATCTATATTTCAAATATAGTACCTATCTGCTATGGGCTTGCATTTAATATGTATCTCATTTGGGGCTTCTTCCTCTTCTTCTTCCCCTTTTTCCTCTTCTTCCTCTTCTTCATCTTCCTCTCCTCCTCCTCCTCCTCTCTCTTTTTCTCTCTTTCTCTCTCTCCACAAATATTACCTGAACTTCTTAGTAATAATCCACACCACAGTTGAAGAAATCATACTTTTAAAGCCTTGACTTTTGAACTAACTTCAGGAACATTTGGACCCCAGATGCAAAGGGTGTGGGAGGTGATACTTAATGAAGTTGTAGAGGTATAAACCAGTGGTGTGATTTGTATTTGTCGTTCTTAGATTTTAGAAATTTGCCTCCAATGATGTACTTGACAACCACGCTAGTTTTACATTTTTCATCAGGACACTTCCTGAGACCTCTGCTTCATAATAACACAATCCCTCTTGGTCATGTTCTCAGTCTATTGAGTCCAAGCCTGAGTCTCTGGCCTACTGCATGTCTCTCACGTTTCAAAAAACTGTTTTATTATTAACTTAAACATAAAGAATCAATATATTTGTTTTGGCAAAGTAAAATTTGATATTTAAAACTATACTTTGACAAGCTTGTGTGTTTGAAATATAAAATCTTTTCTGAGAAAACTGAGGCATAGTAATATATTCTGAAACTTTTTTAAAAAAATTGGCAATCTGGTTTTCACTGCAGTTCTCTATTTTGAGTTAATAACTCAAATGATACACTTTTCCTATCATAATTCATAGTGAAGTAGTTCTCCCATAATAATGAGTAAAGGTGAAGAATGAAAAGAAGCTTATTTCATGAAAAACAAAATTAAAGAAAAAGTGGGTGATAGGGTAGTAAGATAAAATTCAGACATCCCACATTGAGGAACTAGATTAAATCTCAAAGGCTTTGTGCTGCTTGAGGAGAAAAGAATAGCCCCTCTTGGTACTTTGTAACTGTGCAGAGAGAGTTACTGTGGCAGGATCTGGGAAATGCAGTGAGCATGTCTGAAGCGAGCATCTATTTATCTTATATTAATCATTTTTTTTCTGAGCAGGCAGATGATAATCCTGGTGCTGATGTCAGTGTCTTTTATTCATGGCACAGATAACACTGCAGATACTCTATTGCTAAGAGTGATACACTACAAAAGACCTCACATTATAGTCCGTGTGTGGCTTCAAGCTACTTTTATTATATCTTTCAGTATTTTGAGATTGGAAATTGGTAAATAATTTTTCTCAGAAATAAGTCTTTGGACACAATTAAGCCCATTTACAGCCTTCTACAAAGGAAGTATAAGCAGAGTATTCTAAATACAATTATTCTCCTTCCCCATTAAGTCCTGCTATCAAATGATACCAAAATTCTATCAATATAGTTTTAATATATTTTCATATAAAAGTTTTTGAATATTCATATGAACAGGAAGAATAACCTTAAGAGATTTATAATTTGTGGGAGAAATTTTTGAAAGGACACATTTTGGTAGCAATATCTTTGTATCAAAAAATAGATCTATGACCACTTGGTATTTTAATGTATCTAATGTGTTAAGAAAACCTGCCATTCTAAAAATAACAAAATAAATTTAATATTCAGTGAAAACCTAAGTAAACCTATACCTGGTCTTTTCTGTGCATAGAAACTCCTCCCAAAGACATAGAAAGGGACCACTTTCTTTTGACAGCATTGACTTGCCTTCCCCTAATCAATCTATGGAGGGAGAGAGTTAGAGTTAGAACCAAAAGCCTTCTGCGCAGGTGTTTTGCCTCTCAGCATGACGGCATCCTCTGGTGGTGAAGGTGGCCATCTTCAAACACAGTAGTAATCAGAAAGACTTATTTCTGAGACTGGGCTATTCAGCAATGGGGCAACCTGAGAGAGGCATCCTGCCAAGCATCTTACCAGCTTTCATGCCTGTATCATTTCATACAATACAGATTGTTCGCATCCAGAAAAGAAAGGTAAGCAACAAGATTATCCTCACCCATCTCCTAATGCAGAGATCTTATCCATATGCTCTGTGATTCTCTCCGGGAGTTGCACCTATAGAGATTTTATATTTCCATATAATGAGCTTTAAGTTAACATATATCCCTGATGTTTGTTACACACAAACACTGTCGTTTTTTAACCCTGTCCTATAATTATGGCATCTGATTTCCTTTTGTTATTATTAACACATTACTCATTCTTCTTGGTACTAATGAAACATTAACTTGTGCTAAAATTAATAAAACTATTTAAAAATAGTATACTAGTATTTGAAAGTCATAAAATAATCCCATATTAACCAAGAAGAAAAGCACTGTATTTTCTGGCTACATAAATTTCAGTGTACAGATGAACCTGGATTTATTAACCAATCTCCTCCTGTCAGGAATTTTGGATCATCTACTTTTATGCTAAAATAAGCAAAACTACTTGAATGATTTTAAATTTAAATTTGTAAAATCTCTTTAAATTCCAAATATACTGATGTCCTCCATATCTATCTATCTATCTATCTATCTATCTATCTATCTATCTATCTATCTATAATGTGCCCTCATCGTAATCCCCTCTCGCCCCATTCACTTCTCCCCTGCCACCTCCTCCTTCCACTGAAACCCCTCTTTTGGCTAACTCATGTGACATTTAAGATAATGCAGGTATGAAATCCATGAAAATATGAGTGCTATACAACATCTGAAACATGCTGTCAAGTTATCCTACAGAGAGATGAACTTGTTTATGTCCAGGAGTTCTTTCATAATTCAATTCAGAATTTATTAAAAATAAAACTAAGTAACAGAAGAACAGCCCTAATCCTTGGTAGGACAAGCTGAGAACCGCCTTACTCCAAATTAGAATGACACATCTCAAAAGATATTTTTAAATAATAAACAAGAAACATTAATTATGTTGTTGGCAACAGTTGAATTAAAGTATGAAATGCTCCTAATATGAATTATTAGCAAATTAAGAATAGAAGTTCCCATAGGGCAGAAATTTACAGTGGGGTTGGTAAAATACAAACTTGAGAACATTTTAATTATCACAGACCATATCATAACTTTTGTAGAAAAATTCTTTCATAAAAGTGAAAGCCTCCCTTTCCCTTCATGGATACAGTGACAGTAGATATTTGTTGTCTTTTTAAGTAGGTTAGAGTGGTACAGCCTTTCTTATCTCAGCAGAGTTCATGGTATAACAGTGGTATCCAGGGGCTATCAGGAATCTAAATCAAACATCCTCCATTACGGAAGCATTTGAACTTTATGTGTTCCAAAATATTTAACATTTTCTTTAACATTTCTGCTACTATGTCATCCGTTACCTACTTTTAATCATGATGTGTACTGTATACCCACTAGGATAGCTATGATTGAAAATCGTAGACATGGCAAAATAAGATCCTCCCTCATATACTGTTCATGAGATTACAGATTGATGAAACTACCATTGAAAACAGCATAAAGGCTCTTTACAATTTTTAAAAATGGAAGTAACACCGATATCTACTGAGAGATGGTTTGTAGGTAAAGAATGTGTTGTGTACAATAGAATGTTACTCAGCCATATAAAAGAAGGAAATAAGGTCCCAAGCACACTATGTTAGTAGACACTGAGAATATTAGACTGAAGAAAATGCTGCCATCATGAAAATAGATTCATTCCTTTAACACAAGGTAACTAAAATAGTCAAAATCTTGGACTACTACTTTGGGAAAATAAAAAGATGGTTTTCAAGGACTGGGGCAAATGAAATTAGGCCTTGTTATGTAGTGGATGCATAGTTTCAATTTTGCAGGATGAAAGGATCCAGAGATCTGTTTCAGGACATTAAGAATATCCTTCACAGTGTTGAAGTGGATAGTCAAAATTGAAACGATGATAGACTTTATGCTGTATGCCTTTTGTCATAATAAAAATAGTAACTTATAAGTGATGTGAATTAAAGTTTGGTAATAGTTAAAATGTTTCCAACAAGTCTTATCATCTAGACTTTAAAATATTAAATTCTCCATTTAAATGATTATTAAATATTTTTAAATGTTATTTATTATTTTTCTTTATGAAGACTGAATAAAGTCCTTAAAATAGTTGTTTTTAGGCAGGGTGAAGTCCTCTATTTTGGAGTATAAGTCATTTTCACTTTATAGATCTATGCTGCTTGATACAAATTCAGTATAACAAAACATTTGTTGAGCAATAGCTAGGCATAGGAAAAAGTGTTTACTGTGCAAAGAATCAAAGATCCAATACATTTTCATGTCACATTCTTTCTTGTTTTGATTGTAAATTGAATATATTCTCAAGATCCACATGAATCAATATACTTTGTTTTGCCTGTAGACACTTTTCTATTAAAGATGCTAAATGAGTTATCCAACTGTAAGTCCATCTGCTCTAAGCCTCAGAACAAGTTTCCTAGATGTACAATTACTTGGAATTTTAAATGCTAAAGAGAAATGATGAATTTGTAGTTGTAAGGACTTGCAGTGACTTCTTGACCTGCATAGGCAATGTGCCATCAGACTGAAGAATATCCAGAAGGAAAACAACGCTGGAAATGTGAAGATTCTGATCTTAGAAAAAGCGTGCAAAATTTTTTCTTATAATAGTTCTTATTTCTTTGCCCTAATAGTTTACACATTTTGTTTTTAAACATTAGCTAATAACAGGTTACTAAACAAGGCTGGGAAATCAAGTTGGGCTTTTCATATTTTTATCAAGAGATTAGAGCTTCATATGTTTTGCTAAGATCCAGCTGCTTTAAAGCTATTATCTAACCAGACTGAATAATACATGAAAGAATGTAGAGTCCTTGGAATAATGTATCATTTTATTTCTTATGACTCCATTATTGTGGGAATTATTTTTATTGTGAAATCTGATCTATAACTATTCTGGTAACACAAATATAAATGTTTTCTCTCTCTCTCTCTCTCTCTCTCTCTCTCTCTCTCTCACACACACACACACACACACACACACAGTAAGGTTAAGGATGATAGCACTCACCTTGTGTGTTAGATGAGATTATGTGCAGATTCCTTGAAAAGGCCATGACCCAAATTTCACACAAAGATAATCTAAGGGTCAAATCTTATCTCAGTATTTTATTACTATCATATCCTTAAGATATGAATGAAATCTCTGTACTCATTTTCTTTTTAAAAATGTGAATAAGTGTGTATATACTTACCTATAATTATATTATAAGGCAAATATGATAATTATTATTAAGTTCCTCATGTAACATTAAAACTTGGTAAAATTTTGTTCCTTCATTTCCTACAGAGAGAGTTGTAGCTTTTGCTCTTTTTTCAATTAGCCTTTTCTGTTTTTAATTTGCAAAAAAGAAGAAGGATTCAGATTTTTTTCACTTTTCCTTTTTGCTTGCATTTAGGTGAGGTCATTGAAAGGGAAATCCCTAAGTATTAAGCATAATGGAAGCTGGTTAGGTTACCACTGACAAAACAAAATAATTAATATTGGTTTTTTGAGGTAGGATCTCAGTCTAGCCCAGGCTGGCCTGGAACTCACTATGTTGTCTCAGGGTGGCCTTGAACTCATGGTGATCTTCCTACCTCTGCCACCCGAGTACTGGGATGAAAGGTGTGTGCCACCATGTCCGGCTTCCATTATTTATGAAATATTTATTTATATCAGTCATTTGAAAACTGAAAAGCTATCCACAGAGCATGGTTAAGGATACAATCTGCTGACGTTATTTCTTGATTTTCTAGAGATCATGCATCCTAAAATGTTCTTACATAGTCATTGGGAAGGACTCAGTCCACATGCACCCTGAGTAACATTATGTAGCATTAACTGCTTGACATGGAGAATTTACCACGAACTTAGCCATCTCTATGCTGTTTTTAAACATACTGTGTATGCCCATTTGTGAATATATATATATATATATATATATATATATATATATATATATATATATATATATATATATATATATATATATATATATATATTTGCTTGTTAAATGGAATTCTGCATTAAAAGCAATAGTGTTTTTAATAAAAAAAGTAATGCCTACATTTAAATGTTCTGGAGTACTTTTTCTGATCTGTCCTGGCTCTAGGGCAATAAAGCATGGTATTGTGTTATTGTGAAGACTCAGTCTTGAAAGAACAAAGATGAGAGAGGACTTGCTACCTTTTTTTAAACCTAAGCTTTTTACTGGAATGACTTCTGTTTATCCACTTGAAAGTTAAACATGCCCTACAAATTTGCGTTTAAGGGATGGAGAGATGGCTCAGTGGTTAAGGTACTTACCTGCAGAGCGTAATCACCCAATTTCAATTTCCTAGTAACTATGTAAAGCCAGATGCACAAAGTAGCGCCTGTGTGTGAAGTCCTTTTGCAGCGGCTGGAGATCTTGGAGAACCCATTCTCTCTGTCCCTTTTCTATTTCCCTCTGTTTGCAAATAAATAAATAAATAAATAAATAAATAAATAAAAAATACACTAAAATTAAATAAAATATTGCACTTGAAATATCTTTTTATTATTTTATTATCTTTTATCCTATTTGTTTTACCTATGGAAAGTTTGCATGAGGAAATGTATGGATAAAACATATGGACAAAATTATATTGACAAACTCTAGACATAGCAAAAAAAATGTTAAGAACTAGAAACCCAGCATAATTTCTCAAGTCAACTGTTTTCCTATTTTGACTGGAAGTTAGAAATATTGTCCAGATGAGTGTTATTAGTACCAGGATACATATGCAAATATGACTGTAATTTAGATATGTTATCAGCAGTATATCCACATATATATGGAATAATCTGAAGCTGATCTTTTGGCCACTCTTTGAGCCTGGAGGATTACCACTTCTTAGAGTTTACAAGGAGTCCCATCCTTCTCACTTTGATAATCCCTCTGGTTTCCCTCACACACACTCCAGGGCAATCTCCTCGTTTTAAGATCACTAATTAGTATACTTAACTATATCTGTAGTCGCTTTGTTATCTAGTGTAGCATTTTCCCAAATATGACACAGGCAAGGGGTTTGAGCATTGGAGGAGGTGTGTGAGATGGCACATTCTGCCTATCCAAGTGGGATGTTGAAACTGTACCTCAGTTTATCCACCTGTCCATTAATGCCATTATGGACTAATGTATTTCTTCTTTAATCATAACTACTTCACAATTATAACTGTAAAATTTTATACGGAGACTCAAAGTTTCCCATCATAGGAACCCTTTGAAGCTGTATGCTACATTCATCATTTACTTTGCTAAATTTTGGCAGAGCAGATATTTGGATTTAGTTTTGTACGTTCTATGACCCTGTCCTGCATCAACTGTTTCTCCAAAAAGCCCTAGTTTCTTTCAGTTACAATGGTTTTCAGAAGCTAAAATTTGGGTACTGGTTGTTTTGAGATGAAACTGTATGTAACTTGCTCTTGGAAAGTTCCATCATACATTTACAGGCTCCTCTTTGCAGAGGTAATTTTAACTGCTCTACAGAATGCCTCCATGCGGGAGTTATCCATAAAAGGGAAGGGGGAAAAGGAAAAAGAAAATTATTTGCATCTTGTTTCCTGCTTTATTATAATTTAATTTTATTAAAATTATAAATGTTAATATTTAAAAATATTAATTTATTGTAATTACTATACAAATATAAATCTTTAATTTTTTTAAAAAAATTATTTATTTATTTACAAGCAGAGAAACAGAGAGGGGGGAATGGGCGAACCAGGGCCTCCTGCTGCTGAAAAGGAACTCCAGACACATTATCCACTTTGTGTATCTTGCTTTATATGTGTAATGGTGAATTGAACCCAGGTCATCAGGCTTTGCAAGCAAGTGCCTTTAACTGCTGAGCCCCCTCTCCATAGCCCACTTTATTTTTTAAGCTTTAATCACATTTGCTGTGATTTATCTTTTTTAAAAACTTATTTATTGTTAATAATTAGATACATTATATGAGCAAGTCTTATGATGGTACCCTCATTTCTCTCTTCCCTGTCCCCAATCTGCTGAAGGTCCTCCTCAGTGGGATTGCTGGAACAGTCCATGGGATAAGGGATTATGAATTATACAGTTCCCTCAGTCGTGGTGGGTGAGTTTTAAATCTGTTTTACTGCTGAGATCTGAAGAGTCTCTGGGTTTCTGCTTTGGACTATGTTGAGTATCCTTGGTGTCTGCTTCCATTACCCTTTCATGGGTTGTCTGACTTGCCGTGGAGATAGTTCTCTTGTTCATCTCACCACTTCCTCAAAGGTTTCCTTTGAGCCCTAGATGATGAATTAGGAATGGCACATCTCCTGTCTGGGTGTCAGTCATCATCTCAGGTCCTATTGGTGGAACTGTGTTGTCCATGGTTCTCACTGCCTCAGAAAAATACAAACAGAATCTCCATGGGAGAGTGGGATCACTGTAGGTTAAGTAGACAAGCACTGTTGATTTGGAGAGATTCTAATGGATTTAGCCTCTCTGCAGACCCCTGGTGAGTGGGTGTTTCCCTTTTGATTCCAGTTTCTTGGTCTTCACAAGAATTTGCCTTGGATTCTAGTTCCACCTAAGTGTTCCTTGCCACTGAGCGGATCTATTAGACAATCAGTGAGCAGTTGTTGATTACCCAACTAGGATTAGTGCCACTATTGCAAAGGTAAACCCTTCTTGGCTTGCTGCTTTTAGCAGTGTCTTTAGCATTCTGTAACATTGGTTGCTGTTGTCCATCAATGTTCTCTGCTTTCCCCAAAAATCATTGGCCAATTTCCCCTGGCAGCTTATGCAACGCCTTCCAGCACTAATTTATTATACTAATTTATTATAATTACTATAAAAATATAAATCTTTTATTGTAGAATAACTTTTGGTTTATAGAAAAGTTACAAAGCTAGTAGAGTTCCCTTATATACTGTGTTCAGCTTACCTTTTGTTAGGATCTCGCATTCACCTGATAAATTTGTTACAATAATGAACCAACATGATGCATTTTTTATTAAATCAAGCCCTTATGCTTTCTAGTAATATTTTAAAAAATATTTTATTTATTCATTTTCAAGCATAGAAATACAGAGATAGAGAGAGGGAGAGAGCACCAGGGCCACCACCTTGTGGGTCTGATTTATGTGAGATCTGGGGAATTGAACCCAGGGCCTTAGGCACTGGAGGCAGGTGCCTTAACCGCTGAGCCATCTCTCCAGCCCTCTAGTAAAATTTTAAAGGGAAGAATTTTATCTCTGTCATTTTCTAATTTCCTCTTATCTTCACTCCACCTTCTCTCCCCTGGACTCTATTATTCAAGTAGAAGAACACAGAAATTCCTGATGTGTTAGAAATTCTTTAGGAGATCATCCTCCTTATTTACAGATTGTCTAGGGTTTTGTTATGGTAACCTATTGTCTGTACCTAGCATGCATTTTTAGTAGAGAATAGATAATCATATGAGATAATATCTGTCAAGTGTCTAGTGCTGTGCTTTGGCCGCTTTATTTATTATGAACTAGGGAAGAGGCTTAGGGAACTACAGCCTTTTTAGTGGTCCTCAAAAAAATGAGACAAGTAAGAAATCATACTCTGGAAATTATGAGAAAAATATGACATCTAGATGGAGAAATTTTTTACTAAATGTACATGAAGTATATGATTCCATGAACTTCATGAGTTGATAAATGCACATAAATTTATTATATGGATTTAAAAACAAACTGTAGGTTAGGTTTTCTTCACAAAGAGTCCCAAGTTGGCACAAAATAGTTGTCAGGAAATCATAGTTTATCATAATTCAATGAATAACTTATGACTAATTGTTTCAAACTAAAGGGTGAACAGTAATTTTTGTCTATTTTTCTTCCAGATAAAGTTGGATTAATATAATACTATCATATTAATATTAATATTTAATTATTATTAAAATATTTATTATTAAAATATTAAAACATTATTACATTAATATTATTTCATATTGATATATGAAAGTAAATTTTAAGACATTCATTAGGAAACAGGAAAGTCAGAAAAAAAATTCGCACAGCATGTTAGTGTTCTGCAAATCTTTTTTACTATTAGTAAAATATTTTGGATCATGTTGGGCAATGTTTTGTTACTGTAAACATACTCTGCAAATTTCAAGGAGAGATTTGATTATTATAGTGTAGGTTGAGGTGAGAATAAGCCTATACTTGTAGCAAGAAGCCTAGATGTACCCCTGCTCCCCAGCTACATTGCATTCGTATGTTGACAGACTGCACTGGGGGTCTATGAGATTCTAGCTCATCATCTGGGTCTATGAGATTCTAGCTCATCATCTGTACAATGGGAATGTGTGCAATCCACATTGAAGTAACATTTGTGAATGTTAGTGTTATCAAAATGTTTGAAATTGATGATCACTATTTTTATTGGTACCACTAGGTTTCTTTAGATTTTTTACATCTTTAGATTTTACATCTTTAGATGTAAGTCAGAAGCAAGATTGGCATTATAACACATGAGGATCTTTCTTTAGTTTTTAATATGAACTTTTTACAAAATTATAGACTACCTCAATAAATACCAGCATAAGAGATTAGAATGGTTGTCAGCATTCTTTCAACTTCCCATTGTGGTATCAAATGAAAATGCTTCCCTACTTTTAATATTCTTTATGATTCCTTGCTGGTTCCGATGAAGTGTAGGGCATATGAGGAATTTCCAGGCAGATAAAACCCATGAACCTCTGCCTGCTCTCTTACAAGTTATTCATCTTGAATATTTCTTCTTTTAATGATTTGGTCTAGAGACATACAAATGCTTGCCTCTGTCTGATATCTTTCTTAGGACTGTGATCTGAACTTTGACTGGCTTGCAGTCATTACATCACCTAGGCTGGATGCCTGCAATTTTGGAGTCTGAACAAGGGAAAAATTGAGTATGGAAAGTTTTCCATTCTGTGTATATGGCCACTTGGGATCGGAGACTGTCCACTTGACTTCCACAGCAGGTGGCTATTTACTTCCAGGCAGAAGAGTCCTGAGGAAGAAGAGGGGGTTGAATTGGATAAGGGAATTAATGATCAACAGTGACAATGCCCAAACAGCTCACTTGAGATATCCTGTGTCCTGGAAATCTGCATAAGAGCCAGCACAAAGGAAGAAAGAAAGGATAGAAAGTTTGGATTTGCTGCATTGAAAATTGTCAGAAAGCATTGTTTTCTTTTTTTTATTTGGATGATACTGCTATAAGTAATAATCTACAAATATCACAGTCACGTCATGAAGGCTGAACTCTGCCCTTTTCCAAACCTCTATGGTATCTCTAAAGCACTCTCAATCAATTCTGCTATGAAAGACCAAGACTAGCCTCTGAAAGGTGGGTTAGGGCATGATTTATTATACATGAAAGTGTCTCATATAAATGTCAAGAATCACCTTTGTAATGTGTTATTTGTAAAGAAACAACAATAAACCATAATTCCCTAGTCACAGTTGCTCCTGGGCAAGTCAAATCCTTATCATTTCGAGGTACAATGTGTATGGCTATGTGTTCTCACTAATTCTTAAGGTGCAATTTATATTTCCTGAGATTCTATTTATAATGAAAGAATTATGTAAATAAATGCTTAGATGCAAAGAATGTTTAGATGTAAAGATCAACCTAATATTTCTACTTGCTTTTCTTCCCAAAACTGCAAATAGTTTTCATAAATCCTCAGCAAAGAAATTGCAGAAATATAAAATATTGAATATAGTATTACTTAATATCCTTTGGCTACATTCAAGGTTACCATGAACTTACAGAGATCTCAAAGGTACATGGAGGAGAAATATATTTTCTTCCAAGAAAATGTTTTTATTTTCCATCAAAATTTTATTTGTAAATAAAAATATTATATTTAATAAAATCAAAACAAATACTTATATTTCTGAGAATACATATTTGTCCAGTTGGAGACTATGCTATTACTTAACTCTAATATAATTCATTGCATTGAGTTGGTAGCATTTAGTTTACAGTCCTGTTTGTTTTAATCTGCCAGAATGTATACCTTTGTTTCTTATTTGAAGATATTTTTCTTACATTAAGGAATGCTAAAAACATCACTGGCTTTTCTGCTATTATAATGAAATAATTTGTTGAAGTTAGAAATATTGTATTTCTGTGATATGGTGCTAGCATGAATGTTTATAGATTAATACACAAATTAACTTATAATATTATCTAGAAACATTATGGAAGTATGGGAACAACTAATCATACCACATACACACACACACACACACACACACACACACACACACACACACACACATTCATTTTCTTTTTGCCATGATTTTCTTATGAAGGTTTTCAAGGCAATGCAACGTTATAGGAAAAAGGTCTCTCAGTAGTAGTGTTGTTTAAGGCTTTTCAATCAGCCTTCAGTTTAGTAGAGCTTTTAAAAAAATGAATAAACAAAACCAAACTATTTATATTTATATGAGAAATCAAGAAACTAAACCTTGATAAACCTTGTGATAGCTTAGCCACAACTAAGCCTGATTTTTTTTATCCTCTCTGACTGAAGTTCATTAACAGTAGTTCAATCCCGCAAGTATAGCCCACAGGCCAGCTAGTGCTGAAAGTCAAGACCTTTTATATAAAAATATTTAATTACTTCTTTTAGCCTGGAAAAGGAGAGACCAGAAGATAGTGAGATTTAGCAGAACAATTGAACAGAGCTCTATTTAGTCTGATGCTTCTCTTCAATTGTAAAATTGATCTCTTGATCAATACTGTATAGAGAAAAAGAGGTAATCTTGCAGTGCAATGGAAAATGGTACAATTCAATAGATCTTGACAGTAGCATCACAGATTTTAAGTGACATAGATTCCAAGAATAGCTCTGTTGTCAATGGCCACTTGTAAACACAAACAGAATAAGCACATGCAATTTAAAATATTTTCTGTTTTGATTTAATCACATCATTGGCTCTATACACTAACTTGAGAAGCCACCTGTTATGGTATGAATATGAAGATTCCAGAAGTTTCCATTTGTTGAAAGCCTGGTTTCCAGCTGGAGTCAGTTATAAAAGGTAGTTGGATCCCAAGGACACCAGTTTAATCAATGGGCTAATCCATTGATGAGTCAATATTGAATGGGATATTAGGAGGTGGTGCCTGGTTGGAAGTACTAGTCACTATGAGCATTCCTTTGTGGGATATATTTTGTTTCTTCCTCTTTTGCTTTTGTGATTTCTGGTCACTTTGAGGTCACAGCTTTGATCTGCCATGCCCTGTCACTCTGATTCGCCTTGCCATAGCCCAGAGTAAAGAGCCAGTTGAGCATGGAATGAACCCCTCAGACTATAACTCAGCACAAATCTTTCATCCCTTAACTTATGTCTGTTAGGCATTTTGTCATATGTAGTCTATCTCCTTGGAGTTATCTAATAAGCCATTCACTCAGTAGAAAGAATTATACAAGAAATAACAAGATTATAGGGCGATCTATGTGAATCAGATTCTTAAAACGATCAATACAGATCTAGGATATGAGTACAATAGACTGGAATCAGACTGTAGAATTGGGAAAGCATGAAATGCTTGTGAAGCCTTCTCTAGTTCCACCCAGCCTAGAGATGCAAGAAAATGAAGTTTTTTCTGAGCCGAGATCACAAGTATAGTAACATATTTAGCATATTTTATTTTGTCTGAAGCTATGTGTCAAGGTGGGGCAAAGAACTTTCTAATAGTTTTAGGTTACCACAAGACTGTTAGATGGTTGTCAGGGAAAAACAGACACAGAGTTGAGGAGCCACATTCATTTTTCCTGCAGTGGATATTTTTTCCACTAACTCGTTCAGTCCCCAAGCATCACAATTATGTGGCTCTCTAGTTGAACAAGGACGATTACTGACACTGAGCCTTAGGGAAACATTCTTTGACAGCTGGGCTACATAAGGAGGGTATAAGGGAAGGGTGAAAAGAAAAGACCTGGTTTTAAACAATAGGATTGATCCCCAAGCATGAGGGATGGCAAAGGTCTCCCTTTGTGGTCACTGGGAAAGCAACAGCAGTAGTGTATCAGGGCTGATGGGAAAGCCCAGGGAGTTGTCCTCAGCATGAAGAACACTATGCTGATTAGATGTATTGATTCAACCTTCTCTGTAAGTCCTACTTTTCTGAGAGCAGTCAAAAAGACAAAAGTTGTGGAAGATCTGCTCTATGAGGCCTGCTTAGACAGTAGGGTGGGGATTAAAGCTATGCTCACATTGTGGAATTAGTATTACTTAGAAATCACCTCTGGTCCCTTGCTTTATCCTTTGCCCATTTCTTTGCAGTCCTTGCTAAATGGCTGGGGACTACAGTTTAGTAAAGAATATCATTGGCTTTATGGCTCCATCCTTGAGTTTTACATTGCATCTGAGGCCTCTTAGAGCCGGAGTCCTACCCTGACACTCAAATTAAGTTTGTTCCAGGCTTTTTAAGAAGCTGATTTGCCAAAGTCATATGAGCTAGAGATTGCAATTATAGTAATGATCAAATAGGCCTGTGAAGGAAGTTTAGAATAAATGACTGGTAATTTATAATAATAGTCCTTAGTGAAAATTGTCACAGTTTAAAATACTTCTTAGGGAAATTTAATCCTTATAGCCATATCAGTGAGGGAAAGGCTAAATGGATCTGGCTTTGACAGGGACTTTAGGAATTTTTGGTACTTGACATACTAGTTTTTTTTCTGTTTAAGGAGGCACAAAGGCTCAAATGGTGTTGTGGTTTGAGTCAGGTATCCCTAATAAACTTATGTATTCTTGAATGTTTGATCCCCAGCTGATGGCAATTTTGGAATTTGAAGCTTGTTGGAGGTGTGGTATTGGGAGCGGGTTTATGGGGGTTATAGCCAGCTTCCCCTTGCCAATGCCAAGCAATCCTATTGCTGTTGTCCACCTGATATTGACCAGGTGGTGTCCATCCTCTGCTCATGGCATCATTTTCCCTGCCATCATGGAGCTCCTCCTTGAGTTTGTCAGCCAAAATAAAACCTTTCTTCCACAAACAGCTTTTGATGGGGTTCTTTGTGATGGCAATGAGATAGCTGACTGCAACAGTTAAATTAATACTGAGTAGTGGGACTGTCACTGCTAGAACCCTGATTCTGTGGCTTTGGCCTTTTGGAACTGATCTTCAGGAGGAATGTGGAAGGATTTGAAACCTCAACCTAAGAGACACTTTGCAGTGCTGTGAGTACAGCTTGATGGACCATTCTGGTCAGAGTTGAAATACCTGAATGCAATACTAACTATGGACTTTGAGGTTTGGCTTACAAGGGTGAGAAAGAACTTTGTTAGGATGGGTTGAGAAGTAGCTTATGTAAGAGGCTTTCTGCGTTCTGCCTGCCTGTATCCTGAGAACTTGTGCAGGGTTGTTTTGCATGGAAATGGTGTGAGCAGATGGAAATGGCACAGAAAGAAATGGAATCTCTAGGCTTAAACTGCTGCCTGTTCAGCTGCAATTTTTTGAGAGATGACAATCATTGAGATTGGGCCAGGTGATCTGCATTGGGACAGCAGGTGAATGTGGACTCTTGAAGTAAGGGGCCTAATTTATGAAGGATTGTCCTACTTTTCATTGGTGGATTTATTTCTCCCCTCAATTAACAGGTTGGTAACCTACCTGGTGTTATGGAGTATAACAAATGCAGGAAAAGTGGATCATTGGATGTGCAACACAGTTTCATATTTTGGAAATGACCATGGGCAATGTGAATCAGGCTTGTTGAAAACCCTGCATGGAAGCCCAGTGAAGCAATGAGGATGAACTTTGGGTGGAAGTGGAAACTTACTAGAGATGCCAGAACTATTAGATGGCTGCCAAGGAGAGATGTTGGCACTGGATGGAATTTTTCAGACTGTGGGTAGCCTGGCTACAAGGGCAGAATTGGATCTCCAAAAACTCATTAATAGTTTGAATTACTGGATTTGGAAATTTGTCATTGGTTAGGATTATCAGACATGGAGTTAGAGTTTGGTGTTTGTCCTGTTTAGTTTAAAATCTTGTATTATTTCAATCTTTCTTTGCTATGCCCAATGTTATCGTATGTAGTGTTAATGTTTATTCTGTAACATTATGTGTTTTTTTAAATTTTGGCTCAGTTAAAAACCTTGGACCATGGGGATGTTTGAACATCACTGAGATTGATAAAAACTATGTGTACTTTTTGAGTTGGGCTGGGTACATTGCATTTTACATCATGTATATTATCAGTTCATGGGGGGACAAGTAAGATATGTGGTGGTTTGAATCAGGTGTCTCCTATAAACTTATGTATCCTGAATTCTTGGTCCTCAGTTGATGGCAATTTGGGAATTAGAACCTTGTTAAAGGATGGTTGTTGGGGGTGGGCTATGGGGGTTATAACCAGCTTCTCTTTGCCAGTGTTTGGCACACTCTCCTGTTGCTGTTGTCCACCTGATGTTGGCCAGGAGGTGATGTTCAGCCTCTGCTCACCTCAACTCTGTAAGCCAGAAAAAAAAAAAAAGACTTTCTTCCAAAAGCTGCTATATATCGCATGGAGAAACAGGAACCAGGTTGTGGTAGAACCATAGGAGCTAGCGGGCATGTAGAAGAACTGCAGAAACCTGAGCTTGAGGATACCTCAGCGACCATTGCTTGGGGGATTACGCAGAATCAGTGGGCAAGGATATTGTGAGGAGTTGGGGTTGGAGGAGGTGCAGGGGTAGACAGGTAGGGAAACCGTGGGGGTCAGGGCTCAAGGAAGCCGTAGGGTTAGAAAGAATAGGAAAAAAGATAAAGAGAGAGAAAAGAAAAAAACGAATAAAAAAAATTAAAAAGGAAATAGACACGTAAGGGGGCCTGGCAGGGGGCGGGGCAGACCCTTGGGAGAAGTAGAGGCTAGGGAAGGGGCTGCAGAGCAGAATACCCGGTGGGTAGGAGGGAAAGAAAGATGAAAGAAAAAGAAAAAAAAAATACAACCACCACAAGGAAAAGCAAGGGGGTGAGGCAGATCAATGTGGAGGCTGCGGGGAAGGGTTGCAGAGTATAAGCCCCCGTGGGTGGGTAGGAGAAGAAAAAGGAAAGAAAAGAAAAGAAAAAAAGTTAAAAGGAAATAAACCAGCAAGGGGGTGGGAGGGGGGCAGACCCGCACTGAGGCTGGGAGGTGGGGCAGGGGACCCGGCAGAGGCCTCTGGAAAGTCGCAGGCAGCAGGCCGGCTGAGGCCACTCTGGTGCTGGGGCTGCCGGCTCTGGACGACTCACTGCCTCCTGCAAGGGCTGGTCCTCGTTGGTGTCTTCCAGTCATGAGGATCCTGTGGCTGAAGGTATCTGGAGCTCGGAGCGTGGCCGCAGTTGACGTCCACGACCTGGAACCCTGCTGAAAACCCTGACCCTTGTTCCCCGAGAGAGACAGCCTGTCTGCTAGTCAGCCATCTTGAACCCTAAAGCAGTGCACTTTTGCATGAAATAGGTTTCACTGTTTATTCGCTCTAACATTTCCTTGAAACCACAATTTCTTTTTCTCAATTAGTTTATAGTTAGCATATTTGATTTCTAAAATATCTTCAAAGAAGGAAAAATAAATCATCTGATGAGTAAAATATGCTCTGGTTTTAGACTACTGGGTTCCATTTAGTGCCTGGTCAAATAAGGATTTATCTTTTCCAGTGGTTGAAGTACTATGTGGACACAGAAAAGAAATGTGTCTGTTGTTTTCTTGAGGTTATCCATCATTTTTTATTAATGATCATATATGTATTTTGAGGGATTTTGTGATCTCAGTTCTCTGTTGTCAGCTTTGTTGAACAGACATTGTACATGATCTGTTCTAGCAAAGGCACAGACGTAAGGTTGTCCTCTAATTAAATATTCACCGTTATTTTAGGAATTGCCCTTGTTGCACCAGCTCTTCTGGCTGGAATGAATCATAAAGCTAAATGAACACAGTTGGTGTAGCCAGTAAGCCAATGTCGTCAGATTCAAGGGAAAATAAGGAAATTGTGCTAGCTGGGATTTAAGATTAAACCTTGCAAGCAGTAAAACGTGAGCTGGGCATGAAGTCAAATGGCTAGTAGAAGGCAGATGTAGGATCATTGTGAGTCTGAGGTCAGACTTGTGTATCTAGGGAGATCAAGATCCCACTGAGGTCCCAAGTGTGACCCTGTGTCAAAAAACACAAATAAATAAGCAAATAAAGGGCTGGAGAGATGGCTCAGCGGTTAAGGCACTTGCCTCCAGTGCCTAAGGCCCAGGGTTCAATTCCCCAGGACCCACATAAGCCAGACCCACAAGGTGGTGGCCCTGGTGCATTCTCTCTCTCTCTCTCTCTCTCTCTTTCTCTCTCTCTCTCTCTCTCTCTCTCTCTCTCTGTATCTCTTTGCTTGAAAATGAATAAATAAAATATTAAAAAAAAAATAAGCAAATAAAATGCAAGAAACAAAATGAAGGGCTCTGGATGTTGAGGCACAACAAAAATAGCCCATTTCTCCTAAACTGAAAAAATAATTTATTTTTCTAAGGACATTTAATAGAACACAAAAGGATAGGATTATATTTATTTAAATAAATAGAAGGAAATCAAAGAAAATTGTAAGTTTGTTGCATTAATGTCTTGTGATTTCTACTAGTCACACTGCTTATTTCTTACCTTATTGTTGCTTTTATAAGCTTAGATTTCTCTTTTTAAAAAGTCATCTCTCATGTTACACAGACATTTTGGCCCAGTGTTGCCCTTGTGGGATTAGCTTAATGAATGTGCTTGAATGAAGCTAAGAGGGAAAGGGAAAGATCCTCTGGGTAATTTTGTACAAACCAAATCATATATGATTGCTAAAAATAATTAAACAAATACTTATCTTGACAAGGGGCATTAGAGAACTCAAATTATGTAATTAAGGTGTTTATGTAGATAACATTAACTAGAGCACAAGGTGACCCATGGGAAAAAATATTCAAGTATATTATATGTGCAAGTTAACAATTTTGGAAAATATAGAAACATTTACCCATGATACACAGACACACAAGTACACATCACTTTTTAGAGACAGTAAAAATGTTTTAGTCTATCTCTTGTGTGTTGGTTTGAATATAAAATATCTACCATAGACTTATGTGTTTGTGATAAAGCCTGATAGTTAACACCCAGATGGTGGGGCCTAGGGGAGGTGGAGCCTTGTAGTAAAGTGTGTCACTGTGACCAAGCTTGAGAATATAGTCTAAGGCTATATAAGTGGGAAGAAATTCTCTTCTTGGCTTCTGCCTGTTTGCTGTTCTGTGTGTGGTGTTGGTGATGGGTTTCTCTCTCTGGCGGGACCTGTGAAAGAGGGCCAGCCTCTTTCACTGTTACAGAACTTCCCCTCAATTTGTAGTTTCAATAAATACTTTCCTACCCCAAATTGTGCCTGGTTTGAAGATTCATCCCAGTGGCGTGTGGCTGACTGCGACAGCAAGGGTTCCAAGACCCCATCATAAAGGGGAATGAAATCTCTGTTCCCTCCTTCATTTTTGCTGGAGTGTTTGTGTGTGTGTGTGTGTGTGTGTGTGTGTGTGTGTGTGTGTGTGTGTGTGTGTGTGTGTGTGTGGTGTTGTGATGGATCCCTCCTCTCTCTTTGAACCTATGAAAGGGTACCAGCCTCTTTCATCATTATGGAACTTCCTCTGGATATGTACCTTTAATGTATACTGTGCCTGGTTTGGAGGTTCATCCCAACACATGTGGCTGGCTGCAACACTTAAGCTGTTGTTATGAATGATGGACACTTGCTTAACATTGAAACAATGGAAAGGATGCCTGAAGTGATTCTCCCCAGGAAAGAGTAGTAGAAATGAAAACTCTTTTCTAAGGAAGGAACCTGCTTTTCAAAGTTACAATTTATTTCCTTTCTGGATTAACATAATGACTGTGAGCTGCATACCTGGAATTGGTTTTGGAAGCATGAAAAATGCTATGTCAAAATGGGTTATGAAGTACACATGATTCCAAGAGCCTCTGCTGAGACGTGGCATATGAGGCAATTTGTGAAGTCACTGATAGAAAGGCCAGTGAGTTTTTATAGTCTGAAGTTAAATAGGAACCTCTGCTGAGATTTTGCATGGGAAACAGGTTATTTCTGTTTTAAAGGCACGAAGGCCAGTGTACAGAGTTGAAGATGGACTGTGATTTCCATTGGGGACCCAAAGATGTTTTGAGTATATCAGGATAGTACAAGGGCTACCATGAAGTGCTGTTGGTTCCTTCTGGAAGTTTTCCCTGGCTACCCAGCTCACTTGGATGGGTGGTATTGAAAAATCCAGACTGCTGTCACTGTTTATGAATGTTGGGTTTGAATTGCAAATGCTTCATGCATATTTGATGGTTACTAATTTTACACTGGTCCAGTCTCTTCTTGCTATGCTTTATTGCTATGGGCATGTTTACTCTGTGCCATTATATGTTAGAGGTATGTATCTTGTTTGATTTTATGGGATGTAAAATTAAAAGACAGTTTTGAATATCATAGAAGACTTGGGACTTAGAACAGTCTTAAATTTGGTAAAGACTATTGGGACCTTTGAAGTTGGGCAGAAAACAGTTTGTAATCTGAGATGGTCCATGAATTTATTGGAGGCTAGGGTCAGAATGTGGTAGTTTGAATGTGTGACGCCATAGATGCAACTGTTTTATTAATATTTGCAGCTTGGGTCTCTGGCTTCATGGCTAGAAGAGGTGACACTGAGGGTGGATCCTGGCTGGGGTCCAGTTCAGGTGTGTTTGGGTGTGGATCTGAATTCTAGCCTAACGGTATACAGAGAGGTTTTGAAAGCTGGTTGTGCTTGCTTGTGGTGTTGGCTGTTTGGTGGTGCCTCTCTGCTTGGGTTTATGAATGGGAGCCAGCTTTTTCTACCATCTGATGAAAATTCCCCTGGATTTGTAAATTTGAAATAAATACCTTCCTCCCCTAAATTGTATCTAGTCTGGGTATTTATCCCAGTTACATGGAGTTGGCTAAGACAATATCCTTACATCTAAAAATAAGTTTGGGTACATATAAAATTTATTTTTAAAATACTGCATTTTCAGTGTGTCCTATACTCAGTTTCCCTATGATGATATCTTACCATAATACAATGATCAAAAATAGAAAATTACCATGGGTGAAATACTGCTGACAGAGCTTGTTTAGATTTTACCAGTTTTTACATGTGTGCGAGAGAGAAAGTGAGTGTGTGTATTTATTTTGTGAAATTTGATATATAGTGTAGCTTGACAACATTTCTGTTATAGTACATAAGTTGAATATCTTTTCAAAAGCATAATTACAATATTTGTATATTTCATATGTTATTTGTAAACATTTTCTCCGTTAACATTTTTCCTGTTAAGATTTCATGTTTGCCTCAAATTTTAATAATTTGGTAAATATTAGGTCACTATTTGTGCTACATGTCAGTTTTTTTTTTTTTTTTTTTTTGGTTTTTCGTGGTAGGGTCTCGCTCTAGTCCAGGCTGACCTGGAATTCACTATATAGTCTCGGGGTGGCCTTGAACTCACGGCGATCCTCCTACCTCTGCCTCCCGAGTGCTGGGATTAAAGACGTGCGCCACCACGCCCGGCCATATCAGTTGTTTTTGACACATTATTTAAAAAATAGTCTCTTTTAGAATACATAGTTTATTTACCATATCATTCCCACATCAGAAATATAGAATTCAATATTCTTAGTATATACTATATTCATAGTCACTCAAACATCACCACAATTAATTCTAGAACATATTTTTGTCATTTTTTTCTATGTAAGCAAATAATGGACACCATAGGCATTTACAGCTACTCTCTATTTTTACCCCACATCCCTTAGCTTTAGGCAAAGCTAACTGTAGAACCTACTTTCTAAAATTATAAACTTGATTATTCTGGAAATTTTGACTTGCATTTTATTTAAAATTTAAGCATTCTTAAACAGGATGTTATTTTAATTGCTATAGTACATTCTCTGGTAGCAGTATTTTAACACTTAAGTAATTAATGATTATATTTATATATATATATATTTAAATATGCAGATTTCCAAAATTTCACATCATAAATGATGAGTTTGATTAATGTCATCATGCATTATGATGTACTTTTCTTAATTTCCTGAGGTAAGTTTTAGGTATCAAGCCAGTTTTCTATGGGATAGAAATGTTTTTAAAGCTGTCAATATTAGGCTAATAAATACCTATATAAAATAGGAAGATGTTTGCAACTTGGACTTTCTTTGATAGATGATACTTTAAAATTTTTACCTGAAACTAGAAATTTAAAAATATTTTATTTGGAATAAGCCTGTAATTCTTTTTATGACAGACATTCTAAAGTTTTTTCCCCACTGCACATTCAAATACTTTAATTCAAATGGTATAGTTCCCTTTTGTTGACTTCAAAATCCCTTTTATATGCAAATAAATTAACAAATTTTCTTTTGTTTAACTGTCCTAATCCTCCTTCTTTCCCTTCCTCTGACTCTTTCTCTTTCTGACAGCAGGTTCCATGTGGCCAAAGCTGGTCTAAAACTCCCTTGGTGTCTGAGGTTAACCTTGAACTTTTGATCATCCTATGTTTATCTCCTGAATGCTGAGATTATAGGCAATTATTATTTCATTACTTCTCTAATATTATGAATAAAAATCAGTTGAAATCTTATTTCAATGACTTTCATTAGTAGCTTAATGGGGAAACTTAATTTTATTGACTTTATGTGAGAAAGATGAATCCTAAAATGATCTGTATTATTTGTAAAACAATCACCAAAAACAAACAAAAATATCATCCATTGCTTATTTCTCCAGGCACTAAGATACTAAGACCCATGATTCCATGTGACTTTCACAAGGTTTCAATGGCAGGGTAATGGCTGGATCCAGGCTCCTTGGTAATCTATGTACCACAATGCATTTCAAGAAATATACCAAAATCACTAATTTTATTTAAATGTTTTTAATCAGCACTTTTATTGTGAAAATGAGATTAAAACTTTTTCAAATATAAGATACAATGAAAAAAGAAATTGTATAAAAAGAGCTCTTCTCCAAGAATGTGGCTGTCAGCATAGATGTACTTTTAAAAATATGCACCAATGAACTCTTACCTGCTGGTGTTTGAAATATATTTTCAGATAGAAGACTGTAATCAGACAAAAGTTAGAATTCTACAAATTAAAGTTACCTTACAAGTAAAGAATAGCTTTGTGTGAAACAAGAACTTTCTTGTTACAAAATTATATGCAAAAAAGCTCATTCTAGATAACTATTACTTTAACTGAATGCAATTGTAATAATATACAAATGACAGAAGAACACAGGTTATCTTATGAATTAGTTTCAATTGCAGCTATTACACACACTATGGTCCAAGAATAAACTGAAGGCCTAGAATTATCTACTCAGATGAAACACTGACGGCACACATCTCTTGGTGCCTTCAAATTCCAGTACAGTCTTGATGAGGAAAAGGAATTACCTCTTTCCAACTGATTAAAAGACAAGTAATTTTAGGCATTGTGTGACTGCATGCACATCACAATGGCTTTAAAGATGGGAAGTTCTGGAGGTAGCCCGTGATCCCTGTGGCATTTACTTTACAATAGTTAGGGGATCTCTTGATTATGATGACATGAGTTTTTATATTTGTCAGAATTTATTGAATTATATGCTTAACATGTTTGCTTTTTATTGCATTATACCCTGTAAACATGTTGAGCAAAACACTGAAATTAAAATGACACCATTGAGGAGAGATGCTGTTTTCCTGAAATACTTTTCCTCTTTTTTTATCCAGGTTCCTACTAGTTACTGGAAATGTAACTAAGGAAATTAGTGAAAGTGATAGATTCTCAATAGAATTTTTTTTTTTGCAAAATGCCTAGAGTAACATTTGTATCTATGAAAAGTACAACTATTTTGTACATAATTCACATATAGAGATAGCATGGGGTATTCCGTGCATGCTGAACTCATGGACAGAAGGACAGTGTTCATGTTTGAATTAAATGAAGTATTATTCTATGTTCATGGTACTTTAGGATTGAAGTTTATAAATTTGTAACACTATCAGTTTCAGTGTTGACAAAATGACATGCTCTAGGAAAAATACAAGATACAATTGGCAAATAGCCTTAATACTGAGAAATTAACTTGAATCCAAAACCATGAAAAGATCCAACTTTTCTGACTGCCTTTGAAAGGATCCTTAGGAACCAACAGAAGTAGCTGCAGCTGCATGTTCCCAGTGCTCACATGTGCCCCCTCCTCACCCCAGTGCAGAGGTTTGGATTTTGAATTCCAATCACTGCAAAGAGAAACTGGCCTTTAAGGACAGTGACACTTGAGAACAAATATACTATATTCTATCATTGCAAATATCAAGATTTTTTAAAAAAAATTTCAATCCTATTTTTGAATGGATAAAGAACTTACCTGAAGGATGCTCTCTCTGGCCAAGAGATGAAAGTGTAAACTTGAAATGGTAATTGAAATAACAATTCTGTGAAAAGATAATGAATCTTAAAAGAAAAACTAAAAAACACAATGTGCAGTGAGATAGTTGTGAAGACCAAAAAGGGTAGTCCTGGTAGTAAATTCTTGCTTTCCATGTATTCATTATGCACACACACCATTTCTTCTTTGCTTCCAAGTTTTAGAGCAAGTGTACATTTTTTAGTGATGAAGTTTGAAGCATGTGCTAAAAGTCAAAAATATAAATATTTTAAGATTTCTTATGTATATGCAGATATCTATACATATCTATATGTATTTATGTATGTATATACAGTCTATAAGAAAAAGTGAAGAGATTCGTTCAGAGGCAGTCAAAATAAAGCCAGGTGTCACTGAGAACAGGACAGAACATGTAGCAGATTCCGGCTTGTCAAACAATCAGTACCAGGGTGAAGGGGAGTTCATCTTAGATCTCCCTGGGGAATCATTCACATTAATGAATCACCATTATGTTCATGGTATAAGAGTTTAGAAAAATGTTCCAATGGAAAAAGGTACCTGGGGAGAGAGGAACCTATAATTCCTAGTAGTATGTAAAGAGCTTAGTGACTGTCTCATTAATTTAAAATTATGGATTAACCTGACTGAAAATTTAAATCATCATAAAACATTGGGTAATTATACAAGATTGATGAATTTCGTAAAATTTAACATTTGATATATTTATACTGTTTCTTTCCTGTAAAATACGTGATAAATCTGAAGCTACAAGTCCGATTGTGGCCTGGAGAGATAGATCAGCAGGTATCATGCTTGATTGTAAGGCCTAATATCCTGGGTTCACTTCCCTAGTACCCATATAAAACCAGATGCACAAAGTGATTCCATGTATCTGGAGTTCATTTACAGCAGTTGAAGGCCTCTGTGTGCCCATACTCTCTTTCTCTCTCTTCTCTTTCTCTCTTTTTCCTTGCAAATATATAAAGAAAATTATTTTTTTAAATATTTATTATCCATAATGAGTTACATTATTTAGTGGGCAAACCATGCGTTGTTATCCCGAATTCCCCACTTCCCCCTCTCCCCATCCCTGATCAGTTGTATATCCTCCTACGTGGGCTGTCTGTATTAGTCCTTGTGGCAAGGGATCTTGTATATCTTAGTACTCATCTCGGTCTTCCTTACCCAAGTGCATACTGTAACCTCAAGAAAATTAATTTTTAAAACATTCAAGACTATGACAAATCAAATCACTGTGGACTCTGCAGTTACCTGGTCATGAAGCCAGATTTATGAAGCGACATCATCTGTTCTGACATAAAGCATCTTTCATTTTTAAATTAGTCATGATAGCAATATTCTAAGAAGTATCTAAAAGAAATATCCACTTAAATATTTGCCTCAAGCAGATCTTTGGCTAGGAACAATAGATAAATGCATAAGTGAACAATAAACATATAAACTCATAAACATATGCTTAAACACATGAATAAACTTGATAAATGCTTGGCTGACTACATGGTGGTGAGTGGGTATGGAGTGGTGTCTAGATCCCAAGAGCTCAGGT